>CAUZXS010005344.1:5000-198110 GCA_963585895.1 Sepioteuthis lessoniana | reverse complement strand
ATGGGCATAAGTTGCTTGAATATCTTAAAAGAAAAAAGTACATGACAGAACTGTCTTTGCCTTTTTTTTTTTTTTTAATTTTTTTTTTATTCAAGTATTTTAATTTACTCTCCTTCTTTGGTTTTAGATTTTTAGAAAGTGAATTAGAAAGAAAAAAATTTTCAGTATTTTATTAATCTGCAGATACTGGCTGTCGCAAAATTCACTTGAAGAATAAAAGAAAATGCATTTTTGTTGGTATTTTAATTTCTTGTATTATAGAAAAATTAATACAATCAAAATAACTTGATTTTAGTTATGAAAAATGCTAATGTTTACTTTATATTATTAAAAAGGAAAATTATAAATTTAGAAGAAAAAAACCTTATGTTCTTGGTGGCTTTTGGAATGCCCTATATAAATGAAGTTATAATTTCAGTCCATATCTATATCAAGTATTATTTATTCTAGTTTTAATTTTTGAATGCTGTCTTTTTTCCTTGTTATAATTGTCTAAAATGACTCCTCCTCCTCTTATTATTATTATTATTATCATCATCAATTCTTTTCTGCTCCAATTCCTGTTGGTTGGTTGTTTTGTTTTAGTGTATCAACCCTTTCTGGGTCATTTTACATTGTCCTATTCTTTTTATTTACACATATCCTGCACACACGTCAGTTAATTAACACTTGTTATTATTTGCTATTATTTACCAAAAAAAAGCTAATGTAATGATGCCATACCTGATGTTGATGACTTTTTTCACTAATGATATCCAAAGTACTACAACACAGATGGAAGAATTGTGTGAATAGCACACATGTTAAAAAGTATGGTCATGTTTGATGGGAGTATCTTGCTCAGCCTATAAACTTTCTGGACAACTCTTATTTTTGACTATTTCAGGTAACATTCAGTTATTGTTATATAGCTACCATGACATTTTAAAATTTCAGTATTTTTTTTTCTTTTAAATAAGATATGCATATCAATTTTTAACTTAAAGAAATTTTTTTTAGTTTTATAAAAAATATCACTGGAGTAAATTATCAATGAAATCAAGTAGAATTAGGTAGATAAAAGATATGAAAATTATTGATAAAAATCAAATATAATTTGATAGATGAAGGATAATGCAATTATTGATAAATTTTTAGTAACGTTCAGGTTGGTTATATATACGTATGCACGCACACACACACACACACACACACACATAGTTTGTAGGTTATTTTTTTAAAACAAGTCAGAGCTCATTTGTTTACTCCCAGTTAAATGGTTTCAAGTATAGTAAATGATTAAAAAGTTCTATTTAAGCTGTAAATGGGGCCCTAACAAGTTCTAAGTGGATGTGGGAATAATGGTAATGAAGATGTACTCGACATTCTCCAAAGCTCTAGGATTGGAGCCTCACCATCAGATGGTTTAGTGTCTTATTCAGGACAACCACTGTGGGTGTCTTACCTCTCAGCAAAGATGCATATTCTACAGCCCCAGCTGATTGGGCTTGGCTAACATTCAGCCAATGATATATTGGCATCATAATGACCTTTTACTGTTTGTTGGTTTTATTTAATAATGAAATATGAATATTAATCTTTAACATTTTAAAATTAAATTTTTTAAATCATTGTTTATTATTTATCTATCTTTATTTATTTATTTATTTTTTAAAGAATTTTGTAAAAATATCAAGTGTAGTTAACTATAGGTATTATTTGGACATCTGTGATAGAATGCTCTTGTAGTTTAGTTGGTGAAGCAGCTGATACATAGAGCCAGGCTTCCCCAAAACAAAAAGAGATGTGAATTTGAGTTTTACTGAAAGCTTATTCTTGTTTCTCATGTGCACTGTTCCTTGATGTTATAGAATTGATTACCTAAGTGAGTTGTGATAAAAAGCAATTAAAATTAAAAAGATGCTGGATAATACTGGTCAAATATCATGAATAATTTTAGATTTTTGTATTTGTTGTAAATTTTATCAATAACAGTAATACTGTTTACAAATCAATTAGAAATCTTTTTAGATATCAATTACAATACTTATCTTTAAGATTACTATCAATTTTATATCAAATAATAAAATTCTTACATTTATTTTTTCTTTTTAGAATTAATTCTATTCACGGCTATTATCAACTATTTTCAAATATTGCCTAATATGCTTAATTTTTTTTTTTTTTTTAACTATTTTACATACATAATGCTATTTTCTTATAAGGCAAAACTTCAATGATATTAAGATTAATTTTAGATAGTACAATGTTTTTTTTACTTAGTCTCACTTAAAAAATTTTTTTTTATTTACAATAAAAAGGACCTACTTTATCAATTCTTCCATTTCTATTGATTCCTCCTAATTTTCATGTAGAGAAGGTGTGAATCGTTTAAGTTTAAACTTAGCATTGGTAATTTAGATGTATTTTGGAGATATGTATGCAAAATATGAAAGGTACCTTTAGTCTGCTCTCTAATGATATAAACAAATAGTGACATGGTTTGCGTATTACAAAGTCATAGACACTTCTGCATATATATATATATATATATATATAATCTTAATGACATGTAGCTCTCTCTCTCATATATATATATGAGAGAGAGAGAGAGAGAGGTGAGTCGGTATTGCTTTTTATCTTGCATTTCAATTTCTTTTATAGTTGATAAATGAAAAAAGTTTGCTAGTGGTAGATGCCACTAATTGTAGAGTAGGTATATAATTCAGAAAAATATAAAATCATGAACATGAGAAATCTTTCTTTTCAGATGAAATTTAGTGAATATATTTTACTCTTTTGTCTCTTAATGAGTTTATCATATCAAATTTGATGGCCAAGAAACTATTGTTTTTTTTTTCTTTTTATTTATTTTCTTTACTTTTCATTTTTTTTACATATTCATTAAAAATTTTTTTTCTTTTTTAAATTCTATTTTCTGTCTTTTCTGGGTGTAGATCTTGAGAGAATGGCCCAGGAATTAATAAGGAAATCTGTTTTATATATAAATCTTGTGAAATGTTTCAGTCTTTTTATGATCGGCCAGAAATGGCTTTGCAGTTCTTGTTGTTTGTCAGCTCCCCTTGCACTGCCTCTGTCCCCTCATTAATTACTCTGCACTTTATTTAATCTGATTCTGCTCGGACCTTTTGTGGAAGAAGCTTAGATACTATTAAGCTTTTTTTTATTTTTATTTTTTTTTTAATTATTATCAAGAGAGGCAGATTTGACATGAATTTAGGGTGGGGCAGGGAGTAGCAGCCTTTGCTGCTCAGCTTGCACTGATCCTTGTCTGCTCTCCCTACCATCCACTACTTACTTCCTTCTAGGGAAGAGAAAACCTGCTAACTCATATATATATATATATATATATATATATATATATATCACAGGATTATCTGGAATTTTGTCTGAGAACATTGACCTGAATTAATCAGTAAATACCTTGTAGTGACCACTTGACCTAGAGTGTATCATCTAGTTTATGTTCTTATATTTGATGACAGTGTTTCTCTCCCCATCCCACCCAATTCTTTGCTTCTACCCCCTTGTGATAAGTGTGCATTTCAAACCACCTTGACTTCCTTGATCAAACTACTCCTAAACCTGATGCCTGACTACAGTAAGCAGTGTAGCTTTGATTTTTTTTTTTTTTTTGGTGGGGGGGTTGTCCTTAAAATAGTCTTGATAAATTTCCCAGTTTGAATTTTATTTAAAATGCTTATATGTAATTTATTTTATAGGTTACTGTGCTACTAATGCTGTCAAAATTTAAATCTGATACATTCCTCATCTTCCCACCTACAACCCCTATCTTATAATATCTTTAAAAATCTCTCATTGCTAAAGTAATAATCATTTGGAATTTTAAATTATATTTCTAAATTTAATAGTATTAATGGTAATGTCATTAAAGATTTTGATGATGGGGGTTCTTTCTCTCCCCCCCCTTTTTAAAGCACTGACCCCTTGATTTTGAATGTGATTTTTTTTCTTAAATAAAAATGAGATTTCCAGTTAAGAACTTGTCCCGTGCAAATGTGATGTCATTTGTTTCCTGCCACTATCGTGCTGATTCTATTGCTGCTTCTCTTTATCTGGGTATTTCCAACTATCCTCCATTTTTTTTTTTTTTTTTTTTTTTTTCTCTCTCTCATTTTTCTCTTTTTCTCCTTTCTCTCTCTCTCTCTCTCTCTCATTTTTCTCACTTTCTCTTTTTTCTCTCTCTCTCTCTGCTGCAGAAACTTCCTTATTCTGAAATGAGTTTTTTTTTTTTCTTCAAAGATAAACCACCTAATGTAGTCATCTTGTTCATTTGATTTGAAAGGCAACACTTTAGATAGGCTTGCATATTTCAAATTGGTGTGCATTTTTTGAAAGAAGAAATGTTGTCATTGTTTTTGTTGTTGGCCTCTTGGCATTCATTAGACAGCTTTCAACAAAAGCCATGGTAACCTATTTTTCTTGAGATTAATTTGACTGCTGCAGTGGCAGCAGCAGCAGCAGATTTTTCAAGTGTAGTAACTGCTGCAGCCCAGAGGAGAAATGACATGACACTCGTTTGCTTGCTTTGCTCACTCACTGCACATAGATTGTCTGTAGTAGTAGAATCAATAATTCTACAGTCAGCCTACAAGTTAGGCAGTGCTTGCTACTGCTGCTATCACTCTCCATAGTGGTAGAGAATTCTGTTAGAGAAGATTGGAACTCTATGATAGCAGCAGCAGTAAAAAGGCCGCCGCCGCCACCACCACTACTATAATAGTTCTCTATTTACCAGCTGTATGCCACTGTGATAATCAAAGCCTGTTGCTGCTGTCAATGACGATAATGTGGTTCTTGTTATCATTTTTATTGTTTAGTCAAAATGGTTCATTATAATTAGTTTCAGACCTTTTGGTATTCTCTCATACTGATCAACCATTTCTACAGAAAAAGAAAGAAGAAAAAAAACCTTAGACATTTTTAGATTTGAATTTTGCAAAAAAATCTTTTTTTATTTCTCTTGGAGAAGCTTGGTAACTCACCAACTTAGTTTTTGCAGTTTCATTTTATTTTTGAAAGCATAATAATTTTATAAAGCTTATTAATCTAATTTATAGGAATTTCTTATACAAATCTTTTTGCTTATAATTTATAAAAGACACTATTTCTCAAAAAATCTTAGACATTTTTTTTCTTTCAGAAATAAATGAAAATCCAAAGATGAAGTGTTTTATAAAGATTCTACTAAGATATTTTTTTAAAATTTAATTACCATTTAAAATTACAAGGAAAAAGATTTGTATAAGAAATTCTTTTTAATTTGATCATCTTTTTGTGACTGTATATCTAGAGTTGCAATCTAGGATTGATTTAAAAATTTCCTGACACTATTTTGCAAGATTTTAAAACTCTCCCTCTCTCTCTTTTTTTAACTGGATCTTTCTCCTTTTTTTTTTTTTTTTTTTTTTTTAACTGGATTTCTTAAAGTTTATTTTTTCATTCCTTATCAATGTGATTCAAGATTAGATAAACAATTCAAATATTGTTACTATATTAATAAATAAAATGAGGATATTTTTAATCTTTTTTTTTTTTTTTTTTCTTTTTTTTTTTTTTAGATGCTTATGTTAAATTTGGTTTGCTTCCTTAAAAGCTGTTAAAAAATCTGCTCTTCAATTTCTTTCATCTAATCCCCCACCCCCAAATTAATTTATCTTACTTTTTAAAACCTTGGGTACCTTGTTTAGTTCAATGGTTAGCAAGCTGAGTAGTTCATTAATTACTAAATAGTGGCTAAGTGCCCTATATTTGTGGCCTTGTACCAAACCTAAACCATACTTACTGAATAAACATTCTTCAAAAGCTTTTATACTTTTCAACATTCTCTGGTTTTCATGATTTTAAAGAATTAATTGCTGAATATATTGTAACTCGTCTTCATGTTCTCTGCACAACTCAACACGAGCCAATATAAAAAAGGCCTTGTTTTATTAAATGCTGCTTCTTAGAGCTAATATGGCTGCTTCTCCAAGTTCATGCTACACAACTTTTCATGAATTGTCCTTTCTCCTCACCAACATTATCAAAACAGTCTCTTAATTATTAGAGTCACTTAACTTTCCTTGTTTCTATTTCTCTAAACATTCAAAATGGCTGCAGAAAAGTTGACCAGTTCTTTGTGTGGGCAAATCTTTCTCTTCTCATCCATTAAGTATGAAAACACAACACACACACACACACACAATAACAGTGAAAAAAACTTAACCATTTTTGTAATGATTGCCAGAAATTTTAATGAAACTTCAATGGCTAGGAAGTGATTATTTTCTTTGATTATTGTTATCCAAATTCTCTTTGTTGTATTGAAAAGTCATTAGCAAAGGACTAATTACAAGTTAGTATATCAATTTAAGAAAAAGAAAAATCTAAGAAATTTAGTAATTTTTTGCTATTTCTGAGAACTTTCTTAAAAATCATGAATCTTATAAGTTCTATAATGATTTAATGACTATGATACTGGGGTATTAAATGTTTTTTTTTGTGGAGTGAGCAGGGGGGGGGTCATATACCATCAAATACGTTAGTTGGGTCATATGCTGTAAAATGTGATCTTTTTATAATCATTTTATGATTTGAAACTTTTTTCTTATGTTAGATTTTTTTTTTGTGTATGTTTTTATCATGGAGCTTGATCTTGCTTTGAGATGGAGAGGGATGCAGAGGCTCACTTGGTTTTGATAAATCCAAAACTAGTTCTAATCCAAAAACTCTTTATAATAAACAATGGAACTTACTCTATGACTTCTGATAGGATAGGTGTAGTATCTGTGTGCCTTTCCTAAGATTAGTGTGTGTGTGTGATATATATATTTCTATTGAAATCTAATCAGATAATTTACCAAAAAATAAAATTCCTATATTTATGAATGGTTTTAGTTTTAGTTTTAAAGAAGTATGTGGGCTTTCATCAGGTATGGTAGATATTACTCTCTGCTCTTTAGTAGAAATGCCAAAGTGTGACGCTTTGACAATTTGCTGGGTGTCTCCTCCCCACCCTTTTTTTAAAAACATAATGATGGCAACTTGTAGCTGTTGTAGCTTTTATGTTGTGATATTAACTTTGGTAAAATCTGAAAAATAAATTTCTTATTTTTGTTTTTTATAGAGAGTTCTAAATTGTTTTGTTTTTTTTTTTTTGTCTGAAGGAAAAACTTTTCTAAAATTTTAGACAAATTTTTATCAGTCACAATTGAATAATTTAAAATTACCAAAAGGAAAAAAGGTTGGGCTCTGCTAGTCAAGTTTGGCTGCTAAATGAAATTGTTTGCATTTCACCTAGTGCTAATATCCTTGGCAGAAGATCTGAATACAATTATCCTCCCTTTCATAGGGAATGGACATGGTGACCTGAGTTCAAAATCTGATCAAGGCTGTTTGAATTTCACATAGTGCTGATACTGTTGGGATGCATCCAACTAATTCTCCCTCCACCTATGGGTAAATAGTAAGGCAGACTGGGCTCTTAAACCTTGGTATGGCTACCAGTTTAGAAGAAGGAAAACTCTGAATTCAAACCAGTTGTAGACCTGGCCAGGGATAAGCTCCAATAGTCTATTTGAGTAGTGGAAATTTACTAAGCTTTTTGCTTAGATGTGGCACGAGGCCATATGAAAGGGGCACCCAATGAGACTCGAACTCATTCGTGTAGGTTTGCTAGTCCAGCTTGCTAACCATTACACCACCAGAGGCGCCTTAGTCTATTTGAGTAGTGGTTTTAAAATGAGTGAGACTTGAAACAAAGTAAAGTTACACTTGACTGCTCTCTCTCTCTCTCTCATACGTTCACACACACACACACATCTGAATGTCAGAATTCAAATTTCAGTTCTACTCATTATTTCTACTTTGTCATTGTTGCTAATATCATTTATTTATTTTACCTTGATTTAAAATTTTTTTTTTTTTTTTACCTTTTTAGATAATTACCCCCCCCCCAAAAAAAAGTTAAGTATGAATGTCATCAGCTAATTTTTCAATTTTTGAAAAAAAAGAGGGGCACATCAAATGCGTTACATATAGTATTACCTACATTTGTGAAGGATTGATACCAGACCCCCCACCCATATAATATGAAATCCATTAAAACTTCTTCAAAAGAAACATTTCTCAATTTGATGCTGAATTTGATATTCTTATCATTTGGTTTTCAGTTAATAGATTGAAATATTCCATTTCTAAAATGAGGAATTATCCAAATTCACTGGTTATGAACACCTGAAGAAGATACAACTATTACTGAAACTTTGTAGCTAATAAAAAGGATGACAATGAGGAAGTACATCAATAATATTGGAATCTGAAATTCATTAATAAAACTTGTTTGAGGCTATTTTTTGTTCCATTTCTTTTATTTTCCACCAGTGTATATTTTTACTGTTGTATATACTCATAAATTTTAGCTTAGTATTAGGTGGTTGCAGCATATGTGAGATACAGATTTTGTCTTAGCCAAATATTTATACACATATGCACTCTTTGTATCTCACATATGGTGCAAGCTCCTACTAATATTTAACTAAAATTTATGATAGATGAATTTGTATAGTAAATTTTACTTGATATGTTTGAAAATTATTCCATGTTTTGACATTTTTATGAATTTATTTATTTATCTTTTTTTCTGCAATCTCCTTAATCTTGCAGTTTGATTTTTTATTTTTATTTTTATTTTTTTATTTTTTATTATTTTTTATCCATATTTTATTCTTAAGGAACATCTGGGCATTTGTGATAATCATTTTACTAAAGGGTTGATGTCAGAATGAGTATGAAAAAAAAAGCTTATCAGTCAGTAAAGTAATTGATTTTTTGATTGAGTCAAATCCCTGACTCGTGTAAATGTTTTTGAATTCCAAAAGTTTAATTTTTTTTTCTTTTCTTTATTTCCCCAGGGACTGGTGAGTCTGGCAAGAGTACATTCATTAAACAGATGAGAATTATCCATGGCTCGGGTTATTCAGAAGAAGACAGAAAAGGCTTTGAGAAAATTGTATACCAAAACATATTTTCAGCCATACAGACACTTATTGCCGCTATGGACACATTAAGTTTAGAATACAAAAATCCTGCAAATAATGTAAGTAACAATTTGAATTTTTCAATTAGCTTCTGTGATGATGCTGTGTTTGTTTGTATTGTTGCTTTTTTTTGCTTTTAAAGGTGTTCCTATTAAATAGTTTTATAGAACTTTTCATTTTCCACTTTTTCTTGGTGCACAGCTTTTTTATCTTTATTTTAGATAAGAGAAAAAAAAACAATTAATTTGGTAGTTTATTCAGGGCACTTTGTTTGAAATGTTTTTATTGAACTAATCTTGTTATATGGACACATCCTCAAAAGCATTTCTGACAATCTGTAAAAAGAAATCTCATAAGATGCAATTACACCAAAATTGTAAATATAAATGTACAATGAATGTAATTCCCTAACTTCTTGACATAGAATGAGCTGAAACAATTTGGCATGCCATTAAAATCAAATAAAAGCATTGAAGAAATTAGACAAACATCATAAAACTTTTCTATAAAATAAAAAAGATTGATAACTGAATCAATATAAAGTGGAGGTAACTCTTTGGTTTAGAGGTTAACCGAATTTTACACTAAGACCCAAGTACCAATTTCTATGATAATTTTCTGTTTTTATCCACATCTTGGAAGAAAGTTATCCTATTTAATTGACTGGTAGGCTCATGAAATTAAATCTGTGACCAGAGTTCAAACCCTGAATGAGTTTGATGGTGTTTCTCTTTGTGCTAATGCCCTTGGGAAAGGCATTAATCCATTTATTCTTCCTCCAGGATTGGGTAAATGCCTATTTTCACATGTACAAGATAGGCTTTCATTTTAACTATCGATTGAATTTTCACTTGAACAGTTAAAGAGTGGAATATTTAAGCCTATCAAGGTAGCACAGCAAATTTAGATAAAATTGAACTCTTTTAAATTTTATAAGTTGGATATTTTAGAATCCTGCTTATAACATGATGTTAGTACCTGATAGCTCAATTAACATTGAAGGGGGGAAAAATTGGATGTGAAATATGTGTAGATAAAAACAAATACCTTTTTTCTTTTGAACTTGGTCTACCAAATCCGTAAACATTTCATTGCAATCAATAAAATTAGTTTCCTTATCTACCATAAAAAATGCTCCTTCATTTTGATTTTTATAAATCTTCATTTGTTCATCTTCTAAAACTATTAAGAAACTAAAATTGGCTTGGATTTTTTAAACTTGGAAAGTTAATGAATGAAAAAAAAAACTCTTTATTTAGAATGTTTATGACTTGAGGAAGCAGAGGGATACTTTTTTAAGCAAAAGAAGGTACTTAAAATTTTTCTTACTTTACTTATAGCTTTTTTTTTTTTTTTTTTGACTCTATAAACATGTCTGTTCACTTTAATGCCCACCCCCATCTGCTATAGTCAGTTACTGGGGAAAGATGAAGTGGAGAGTTAGGAGCTGACCATTTGACAGAATGTCTGTGTAGCAATAGTGAGAGATCAGCATCAGATGCAGTTTAGTGTCATATACTGGACACTTGTTGGATAGAGGTCTTACCCTTCAGCAGAGATGCAGAGGGTGTATTCTACTGCCCTAGGTGATTGAACTAAGGAGAGTTAGGAGCTAACTATTTGACAGAATGTCTGTGTAGCAATTGTGAGAGATCAGCATCCAGGTCCATGTTTTTGAGGTGTTGCAAGTATTCTACCTCCTCCCACAATTGGGATAAACAAGATAAATTGTCATCAATAAAGATGGCCATATGTGGCTATTTTTGGGAATTGCTTTTGCTGCTGCTTTTTTCCTCAGAAACCTGACTCATGGCTTGTAAGGTTTTGACCAAAACCTGGAAACAACTAATGATGAAAAAAAAAAGCTACAAAACATTGAATTAAGTTGTTTAATGAGCAAAACTGTGTTGCATGTAACAAAATGCTGCCACATTTACATTTAAAAGTAATTTATGAAAGACGCTGATATAAAACTACGTCAATCCATCTTTTAATAGTTGTGCTTTAAAGCAATCACCTATCATTGTCATCAAGACTTATTACTCCTGGGTTTGTTTTTTTTTTGTTGTTTTTTTGTTTTTCATCAAAAGTAATAACAATCTTGATAAAAGTTTAAAATAAAAAAGCTAAGATTTTTCTTAGAAGTCACTTTTTCACATAAACTTTGAAATACCATAGACATTTTTTTTGTTTCTAGTAAATACTAGGATTTACTTAATAAATACCGGGACATTGGCCCAGCGGTTAGAGTGTTCGCCAATGGCCCGGGAGACCTGGGTTCAATCCCAGGTCGAGTCATACCAAAGACTTTAAAAATGGTACTTGATACCACCTTGCTTAACACTCAGCATTATAAGGTACGGTTCAAGGGTAAAGTGGAGCAATCCTGGGAATGGAGTAGCGCCCTCCCCTACACCTTGGTGTAGTAGCTATCGAAAAGGGAGCCTTCGGGTCACCCTCGACTATGGTCGCTAACTTTACTTACTTTTACTTAATAAATGACTTATGAAATACTGCTGCTGCATTAAGTTAAAATTTGTTGATCTGATTCAGTTAGAAAATCACTTTTATCTTTGTTTTAAGATATGGAAAAAGTTCTTTTAAATCCATTTGGCAGAGATAAGTAATGAAATAATTTATTAGAGTTTTAAGGTTTAAGTAACACTGTCTTAAAGAGAAAACCAAAAAGTCTTATCTGTACAACACAATATGAAGAACAAAACAAACAAGGTAATAACTCTTGGAAAAATGCCAGGTTTGTTGGGAGGCACTAATATGCCAATTTTAGAGATGAAGATTAGCTATATTAGTATGATTGCTAATGAAGCACTTCATTTCCAAAGTTTTATGCAGGATTCTTCTCAATAATTTTGCATTTAAGTATCTAAGTAAGTAGGTAAATCGAAATTGTTCAATTTTTATTGACATATCTACAACTTTATATACATCTTGGTCAGACTATTGGGAAATCACTTTTGCCTCATTATTTTAAGGTGTAGCAAAAACAGGTTTGAATTTGCTGCTGACAAATAGTGTGGTAAAATATATTTTGTGTTTTAAGGGTTAACATGGCGGGCAGGAAGGGAAGATAATAAAAGCAAATTTGTCTAAGAATTAATATCTGTTGAGTTGCAAGATTATGCCCTTTGCTACCTGCCCAAATCCATTTTGGTCAAACTATCCAGCCCCATGTTGTTTTAGATTCTTTTAAAGTGGACTAGTTGCTGCAGGTTAAAAAAGCACAAAAAAAAAATGGATTTTGAAACTTGTACTGGTGGGTTTTTTCCCCCTCCCCTTCTCATCTTGACCTGGGTAGTGTACGACAGCAAAATTAGTTCTGGGCACTTCTATTGCAATATGGACGATGTGAAGGTTTCATTCATTCCCTTTAATAGTTCACGTTCTTGCATCTAACTTACAGTTCTGTTTGATCTCAGTGGATATAAGCCTGGTACAATCGTCCTTTTTTGACTGGAGCTAGAATCTGACTACAACTCTAAACTGAATTGTTTCTTGATTTCTCTCTTTATATTTTCTGCTGATTCTGGAAAAAGGAAAGTGATTGTTCTGCCTAGACCACCCAAGTTTAAATTACTTAAAATGATGATTCTGTCTCACCTGCTGACTTCTGATTGTACTATAGCCGAGGACCTCTGTTTATGACAGACATTAAAACTATCACTTTTCATCTAGAAATCATTTTCACCAAAAATTATTTTCTAATTTTATCACCTAACAAAATTTGCCTGAACATTCAATCTGGAATTTTGATCTTACTATACATCCACATCCATACATAGAATTCATCTAAGCTCACACACCTACACTGGTATTCCTATCCCTACAAATCTATCTTTCTTACCAAACTCTACTGCATTGAAATTCTTTAACCAAAAATATGAATATGTTGATGTCCAAAACTAAGTACACCCTTGTGTATAGTTATGTAATTTTATTTCTAGTTAGTTGTAATATTGTAGAGTTTGGTCATAAATAATACCTGATATTTCATTAAGGTTTATAATGCTTTGCTTATCAACCATATCAAACCTGAAATCAAGAAAATTCTTCAGAAAAGTCAATTTTTCAAGAAATCAATCCACAACTTCATAGATTCTATCTGCTGAACCATTGAAGGAGTATGTGTAAAAGGTCTTGAAGCAACACTATTATTCATAGATTTCTCTAAAGCATTTGAATACATACACAGAATTAAGATGGAACAAATACTATGAGCAAATGGTCTCCCCAAACAAACTGTTAAAGCTATAATGAAGTTTTTATAAAAAATACAAAAGCAATGGTTTGCTCAGCTAATGGAGATGCTGACTTCTTTACTGTTATTCTTGGAGTTTTACAAGGATATTCATCATCACCATATTTGTCTATAATCTACCTAGACTTTGTACTTTAAATGTCAAATCTAACATAAGAAAATGCCATCACTCAACAAAAAAAAACAAGGAGGCAGACCATATCCTGCAGAAACTATTATCCATGCCGACTACATAGATGATCTGGCATCTACATAGGTAGAATCGGTACTGCATAGTCTGGAGCAAGCAACAGGAGGCATTGACCTCTATTTGAATGTAAATAAAACAGAGTACATGTGTTATAAGAAATCATCTCCACTTTGAGTGGCAGACCTCTAAAATTAATAGGCAAGTTCACATACCTCAGCAGCAATATCTCAACTACTGAAAGTGATGTCAACATATGCCTAGCAAAGGCATGCACTGCTATCAACAGGTTATCCAGTAAAATAAAACAGTATTTCTTCCAAGCTTTGCCTGTGTCGATACTACTCTAGGGATGCACCACATGAATACTAACAAAACACATGGGGAAAAAACTAGATGAGAACTACACAGGAATGCTATGTACCTATTTTGAATAGATCCTGGAAGCATCATCCCACAAACCAACAGCTGTACAGTCACTTATCTCCCATCTCAAAAACCATCTAAATAAGATGAGCAAGACATGTAGAGCACTGCTGGAAAAGCAATGATAAACTCCTAAATGACATTCTTCTATGGACACCCTTACATATGGATGCACCAGGGTAGGCCAGCTAGTAAGAGCTTACATCCACTATGTGGACACTGGATGTAGTTTAGTAGACCTGCTGGGAATGATGGATAGTAAGGGCAGAGAGAGAGCGTCAGGGAAATCCATGTTGTTAACCTGACTTGTTGATGAAGGTTTCATTATATAATGTTTCACTAGAAATAATGAAATCCTGATGTTTTAATTTAAAAGAAAATTTACTTATGGGCAAATATAGATATACGTAAGACTTTCAAACTTGTTTATTTCTAACTTTAAGTATGAATGGGTTTTTTTTTTCCTTTATAAGTAATTTCTTATATTAATTGGCTACTTGACTCGGTTCATCTATATATGAAAGTTTTCTTAAAGCCATCTTGTAATTTTTGATTTTTGCCTTTGATATTGTAGGGGTTACCTTCTTTTTGTAAATTCCTTTAGCCTTTATTCTTTTTCATATATTAGTATTATTTAGTTTTTGTGTGCAAGAAAGAGTCAACTTCAATTCTTTCATTCTTGGGTTTAATATTATCTTTGAAAAATCTGCTTAATGATCTATAACTTTGGAAAAAAACATTGTTTGGGGAGTTAAACCTTGTTCTTCAATTTTTATAGATGTGACATATTACACAATAATACAAAATACAGAAAATAAACTTGTGAAAAAGATTTACTTCCAGCTAGCTCACAAATGATTGGTATGAAATACTGAGTCAAAGATTATTAAATCCAGAAAGAGTAAAGTTCCAAATATCAAATCCAACATCAGCAAGATGTTTTTTGTTTTTTTGCAGATGTTGCATTAAATGGTTTACATAAGTTCGTTTTTTGTTTTTTTTGTTTTTTTTCTCTTAATAGTGATTAGAAGATTCACTTTTTCAAGAATGCATTGTCAATAGTTATTTATTTCAGACGAGAAATTGTTTATAGCTTATACCAAGACATGTTTATTATCCGAGAAAGAAGAAAATTAAAAGGAAACTTTTTTTCCACCAGGCAAAGGTTGAAGAATAGGTCTGGCAAAAGTTAAAATAGCATCAAGAATTCAAAAAAAAAATTCAATTATCCAAATATTTACTTTGTAAAATCTGCATAATTCTCTTAGTTTTGTATAACTGACTAATCCTTTTCTCTAGCATTAGAAATTTATGATGTTTAGTGATTTACAGCTTATTATGCAAAAACTTTTCAGAAAGCAATATTTTTTTCTTTTCTTAGGTGAGAATCCAAGATTTTATCTTTTTATTTAGTAATGAAGAAGATCACATCTGTCTTTTCTATGTAAAATTCTACTTAGGATTGCTTTTAATACATTTGAGAATAATAGAAATCAATAATACCAAGTAATGCTTGGTGGTGTAATGGTTATCGTCGTAGGAAATGGACATGATGACACAAGTTCAAATCCTAGACGAGACTGATTGCATTTCACATAGCACTAATACTCTTGGGAAAGGTATGAATCCAATTATTCTCCCTCCAGCTATGGGTAAATAGTAGGAGAGACTAGGTTCTTTAGCCTTGGTAAGGCAACTAGTCTAGAAGAAGGAAAACTCTGAATTCAAACCTGTTAAACTCTGCTTAAAAATTGACCCTGTGTCATATCCTGCCCGAGCGGAGGGGGTTGGTAAATATGAATAATACCAACTAATTATTTGTTAAAACCAGTATGCAAATTACCCCCCCCACCACCACCACCATGTGTAAACCTTTAAATAATATGTAACACTTCTTACAAGATTTTAAATACATTGATAACACGGGCTGTTTTGAGGGATATCTCGCTCAGCTAAACTTTGATGGACATTGTTGATAAATAAGATGCTAATTAAGATTAAGTAATGATTATTTAATAATCATTGAGAATATGGTGTAAATAACTAAGTGAATTGTGACATTGGTGGTGATGTTTCTGTTAAAGACACACAATCTCCTTTTATGATAAATGTTTAATCTTAAATCAAAACATATTCAGAATGTTGAAATTTCATTTTATGTTTGTGCATTTGATATGTTTTGAGGTTATAGAAAAAATTGCTTAAAGATTTATTTTGAAAAACTTTATGGATAAATGTTTTAAAAATTATTTTATTCTTCTTTGGCACCATCCACCAATAAAGTACCACTTGTTATTTGAGTACCAATATGTAAATACCACACACAAGTGTGTGTGTGTGTGTGTGTGTGTGTGTGTGTGTGTTTCTCAGCACTCCCTCATTCAATTAATGAAAAAAAGTTACTGCATTATTAACTAATGCAATAATTTTATTAGTTTTATTCTAAATCATTGTTTTTGCTTTTTATTGTTACGCTCTAAGTTGATATATTCATTATTTCTATTTTTTCATCTTATTTTTGTTCTTTTTATCCTAACAATTTCAGGTGATAGAGAATCATCATTGTATATCTAGTTTTACTTCATCTTATTACTTTCTCTTTCAAAAATGCACCAATAAGATATTCATCACTAATGGAATAAAAAGTGCTTCATCTAAATGAAACATTTAAGTTTAATGGTCAACCAGTTGAATATTTTGTAAAGCTGATTGTATTTTAGTATTTCACTTGTTGACAAATATTGGAAAAGACCAAGAAAATATACTTTTTTATTTGTTATCATTATTTATTTTTTTTTAATTTTTTTTTTTTTTCTTCAAGATAAATCAAAGAGGATTCTAATGTTGTCTTAACCCTTTGAACCTTTTACCTTCTTTATACTGATGATACTTTTATTCTCCCCAATTGTATAAGACCAGTTTTATGGGTGCAGAGATTAAATGGCAGAGGTTAAATTATACTCGGGAGATTGGGGCTATAGACATTCAAAGTCTGTTTTTCATTAAAGAATCATTGTGAATTTATATAAACTTGGTCTAAAAATGTTTTTAATTCAAAAATCAAATTATTCCAAATGAATTTATTTGAAGTGTGCATTCTTCTTTTTAGAGAAGAAGAATTGTCGTAATGAGTTGGCTAAACTCTTCTCTCTCTTTATCTATAAGTCCAATTTAGAAATTTTTTCAATTTTATTTTTTGGGGTAGATTCTCTGTGGCATAATGGCTAACGTACTGGACTGCAAGATTGTACTGGACGAATTCAAACTCTAGGTGCGCTGTTATGTTCACTTTCAGACTAATGCCCCTTGGGAAAGGCATACCCCCCCTCCCCCACCGTCCACTACTCTTCTTCAGGCAAGTTATTATAAGATTTATATTGAATAGTTTCTTATATATTTTTTTAGGGATCTGGGTCAAAAAGGCCTGAGGAATGTTGCTGGAAGAATTTGTGGCACTCTGCTGCCCCATTATTCTGTTATCAGTTCCTTCTAAAAAAAAGTCTGGGTGTTTCTGTTGAATTCTTCACCCCTATAAACAATGTACCTGTGTAGGTCATTTGCTAAACTTTGACTAAATTAATGTTAATCATCGGTACTGACGGCTGAATGTTAACGTAAACATATTTATTATTGTCTAATTATCTATGAGTCTGTAGAATCTTTTTTTTTTTTTTTTTTTTTTTTAGCTCCTGTATCTGAGCTCTCAAAATTCATGTACACAAACTTGAGCAGAAAATATCTTTAGATTTGTATTTTGTTTTTAGAATTATTTTTGACTTTATTTGTTTTGATATTTCTTTTATTTGATTTTTTTGAAAGGCCCTTTATGCAAATCAAATAAAGTAAGTAAAATTGGCGACCTTAGTCGAGGGTGACCCAAAGGCTCCCTTTTCAATAGCTACTACACCAAGGTGTAAGGAAGAGCGCTACTCTATTCCCTGGATTGCTCCATTTTTCCCTTGATCCTCACCTTATAGTTCTGAGTGCTAAGCAGGGTAGCATCAAGTAACATTTTTTCAAGTCTTTGGTATGTCTCAACCTGGGATTGAACCTCGGTTTCCCAGAACAATTTATAATCTTAGGATTTAGGACTTGACCATTAGAATGACCAAGATAGCTACTGAAGTTATTTACTAAGTTGTGATAAAAGGCTAGAAGTATGGGAACACCAGTGAGAATCAAATGCTCTGGTAATAGTCTGCCTAAGTAGGCTGTAGACAAAAATTGCTTCTTGGTTGAAAGGTTACTCAGCAGTCAGTTTGTAAATAGCAACATCAGTTTTGTTACATAAGATTATCCAAAGGAAGTATATATCCAACCCCTCCATACAAGCAGGATTTGACACATGGTCAATTTTTAAGCAGAGTTTCATAGGTTTGAATTCCGTTTTCCTTCTTCAAGATCAGTTGCCATACCAAAGGTTAAAGAGGTCAGAGTCCCTTACTATTTTGCCCATAGATGGAAGGTAAATAGTTGGATACATACGTTTTGAAAGATTATTTGTGTTATGTGAAATGCAAGCAGTTTGGTCTAGGATTTGAACTCTGGTTGCTGTGTTCGTTTCCTATGATGACTTTTACACTACAAGAGCCTCCACATTATCATAAGTAGATAAACGATATATATCACACATACACACAGAGTATCAAAAGGTTATTCTTAAGAAATTTAACTAAACCATAAAATCTTGCTTGATACACAGAAATGTGGAGCAATATCAACCTTTGCCATACATCTTTTATAATGATAGTGTGTGTATGTATATATATATATATATATATATATATATACACACACACACACATTTCGGTTGTAGTTGACGACCCAAAAGTTTATGTATAGCTATTAGCTGAGCCTAGTTTGGTCAAAGGTAAGATTTCTGTGTTGATCAAATGATTTACTGGGCTCGCTGCTTAATTCTTATCTAATGGTTTGGGTGAATGGAGAAACTGCCATCATTTAAATTAGTTGCTTAGAAATTAATGCATTTTATTTTTTCCTTCTGTAATATTTTTGCTTTCAAGAACCTAGAAAAGTTACTTTTTGCCATTTCTCTTTGTGTGTGTCTGCCTTTACAATATGAAAAATTGAATTTTTTTTTTTTTTTTAAATCTAAATATTAGCTTACCTCCAGTGGGTAGCTAGCATCTCTCCATTGCACCAAGAGGGTGGAGGTGTGGGCAATTCTTTGTTTGTGGCATGCCAAAAGAGCTCCTCAACCACATTTGAAATTTTGACTTTGACGCTTTGATAAATAACCAAAGAGACTATCAAGTTATCTTTGCTTTCAGATAAAGAGACAATTCTCATTCATCAGGAGCTGCTTGGTTCTGTTGTGGCATGATAATTTGTATTGATAGAAAGTCAGAAATGTAACATAACAACAAATTTTTTTTTCTTTTTCCAAGTCTGTAGAGATGGTATAATTTAAATACAGAATCCTTATTCTTCATCTGTCTTAAAGATTCCTCTCTCTCTCTCTCTCTCTTCCTTTGGCATCAGCTGGCTTCAAACTCCAATTTGACTTTTTGATTCCCTTCATTCAATTATCTTGTTATATGATATATATTTTTACCCTTCTTGTCTTTAGAGACTTATTTACGTTTTCAACTTCCTTATATGAACAAATCTGCACAGTGACTCTGCAAACAGCTCCACCCGCACACCCATGCACTATGGGAGGGTATAAAGAATTATTTTTTGAAGAACCTTAGCATGAATTATTTTCGTATTCTTTGAAACCTTCAGTGATATCAACAGTTTTGCATTAACTACTGGCATTAGAGTAGTCTTTTGGGGGTTTTTTGGGGTTTTTTTTTCACCTGAAGTAAAACAAAATGATTATCAGGTCCTTTGAAATGGCCTGATTTTCTCTCTTTCTCAATTTTCTATATATCTCTCATCATCTATCTCTACAGCCTTTACAGTTTGTAAGCCTGTTATTTCTTGTACAATAAGATTAAGACCTTTTTCATGAACTGTGTGTGTTACTCCTTGTTTAAAAAAAGCAGTCTCTAAAGTAGTTGACCTGTTCAAATACCTTTAAAAATTCATTGAAGTCTAAGTACTGTTGGTTTATCAATTCTGAATACAAAATAACTAGAGCATAGCCTCCAACTTTGTGAAAATAATACTTTCTCTCTCTTTGGCTGTAATAAATATTTAGAAATATTTGTCTTTGTGTCCAACCCCTCTCCTACCCACCTCCTCTAAAAAAAACTAAAAAACTATTAACTTTATAGCTATTAGTAATTTTAACATTTCTTAATGTATTGAGTAACTGTTTTTGAGTTCCTTTAAATTTGTCTTTTTAGTCATATCCATTTGCAAAATAATTGGATTGTTACAAAAAATGCTTGTATGACTTTGTGTTAAAGATCATAAAATATTTAGGATTATTTCAACTACTATTAAGAATTTGTTGAAAATATTTAGATTAGGGAGTCATTTGTTTGGGCCAATACATGAAATATGAGAATTAAACTCACAAGAAAAGGTAAATTTAATCTTTACAATGTGCTTCAACTAAGTTCAGTAAATAATTGATATGTATATTGTCTATTTGTTTTTAACTGGCTCCTTTCTCCCCCCACCACCACCTATCTCATTTGGGGCCTGATACCTAAATGCCAACTAAAATTATTGCAGGGTGTTCTACTTCAGCTGGGATTGCTCTAAAAAAATGAAACATTTTTCTTTCAGAAATTATCTGCTATTAAAAACAACAAAAAAGAAATTTGTAAATCTTTTTATGGTCTATAACACTTAAAGGAAATAACTGTAAAGTGTTAATTATAAATTAATCTTTTATTTACTTACTTGTAAATATATAAAGGGGTGCCCCAACAGGCTTTTAGTTTAAAATAATATCTTAGTTTAAAAAAAAATTATCTGCTTTTTCTTATTCAAGACCACTTATTTTTTTCTACTTCACTTTTGACATTTAAAATAATTTCTTGATTTTAATCCTATAATTTCAAAAATGATTGTATCAAGATTTCTTTTGTTGTCAAAAGTTAGAATTACTGGTTTGTATTGTAAATAAATTTCTATTACATTGTGAGGTCTGTTTATAAAGCGGTGAACATTTCTTAAATACTCAGGGTAACATAAACTAACTTTTAAAGCTGTGCTACATAATCAAGATGTCACCTAGTATAAATTTTCATGAGAAATGGTTTAAGTTTATCTTTTAGTTTTGACTTAAGTTATAATATATTCAAATCACTCTATTTGAGATTTGATAACCTAATACCTGCCAGAATTATTCAGTAGGCGTGGTTAACATTTTTTTAAACTGATTAACATGGGATTTTCCAAAAATAATGGATACACTATTTAAGATTTGTATAAATATTTATATGTAAAAATGTTCTATCTTAATTCTAGTACACTAGTGGGATCTAAAATATAGCAATTTTTGTCAATGTCATATAAGTAAGATTATCAGGCTGTTGGTTGGAATATCTAGGTTGACACAGCAGCAGCAATATTAACTGCAAAGTTCTAAGGCTCTTGTTTACACTGCATAGCATCTCCAGACAACTGATACCCTATTAACCAAGAATAAATCTACGAAGCTTTAATAGATCTCCAAGATAGAATTCTCAATCAGTAGAAGTGCCGAGTTATCTTAAAGTTGATTGGTTGTTACATGGTATGCAAATTTAACAATAGCTTTTGGTTGAATAAAAACTTGTCTGCCTTTTAGAATTGTTGAGAAAAATCCAAAAAAGCAAATTGTTATTAAGATATTCTATTTTGTTATTTGTTTCTTAGTTTTTTTATACCAATGAATTATACAAAAATGTTTTAAGATTTTGATGAATATGACTAATTCTGATTGTACATCAAGCAAATACTTCAAGTCAATAAACTCTTTCAACTTAACTTTTAATTTTTGAATGTATCTATGACTTTTTAAAAAATTATTATTAAACAGCGTCTGGGTCTTTTAACTCTGACAGTTTTCCTTGTACTAACTTTTTTTTTGGGGGGGTATACATTGCCCTAGTCAGAAACATATAGTAGAGTCACATGACTAGATTAGTGTGGAAAGCCCTGGGACCATTTATGGTTAAAACAAATACTGTCCAGTTCACATAAATGTATCAAAGTACCCCCTCTGTTTTGGTGCAATGAGGAAATTCCACCCCCAGATCAGTACCCTTGTCTTTTTTCTGTGTTTTACTGAAAGATTAGAACATGGCTAAAGAACAGATACTAGAATGTAATCCCAGCTTAGAGATCTGATCCTGGTAACAATCTAGGGTTTTTTCTTTTTCTTTTTTTCTTTTTTTTCTGTGTGTGTGTGTGGGGGGGTATCCTAGGAATCTAAGGTGTTCATGGTGTAATTGTTATTTTCTTAGGAAAAGAATTCTGCTACCTGAGCTAAAATCCTGAATAAAACTGTTTGCATTTCACATAGTATTAATACCCCTTTGAAAGATTCGAATCCAACAATTCTCTCTCCAACTCTGGTAAATAGTAGGGCTGACTGAACACCTAAACCTTGGTATAGTAACCAGTCTAAGAGAAGATGAACTTGAATTTAAAAGCTGATCTGGAGAGGGATGGGTTCTACCTGGCTATTCCTGCCCAAGACATGAGTAACATTCTTGCAACATTAATTCAAGAATGTAATTTACATGTAGAACCAATTTCAATAAATTCATGTCTTATGTTAATTAGATACCATATATATATATAGTATGTGTGAACAATTTACTAAATGTCATACTTAGTTATAAACTGCAATTTGATATATATGAAAGGATCTAAAATTGATTTGAAAGTCCAAATTGATGATGGGGTGGGGTTCAGGGTGTGGTCCCTTGATATGTACAATTTATTTTCCCTTCTGAATTATTTTCTCATTGTATTTTTCAGGAAAATGCTGAATTTTTAAATTCAATTGATGCAGACTCAGCAGATACATTTGAGCAAGCTCATGTGGATGCAATCAAGGGTTGCTGGACAGATCCTGGAATGCAGGAGTGCTATGACAGACGAAGAGAATATCAACTGACAGATTCAGCCAAATAGTAAGTGTTGCAAAAAAAAAAAAACCCAAAAAATAAACATTTGCTTGAGGATTCTGTAATTTTTAATTTTGGTCTCTTGACCTTCTCCATATGGTCTTCAGTTTTGTGAAAAAAATATTGGCTTTATTTTGAAATTGTATACAAAACAAAAGACTGAATTTGTAGATGGGTTTTAAATATATATGTGTTGGCTCTATTTTTGAATAAAGAGTGCTTAATATTATTGATAGAGCATATATGTTTAATTTAGATTTTATATATATATATATATATATATATATATATATATATATATATACTGTTTTTGTTGGTTCAAGTAGAGAAAAATAGACATCTTAAAATGAAAAGCTCTGCAAATCATTTCAAATTTGGTGTTTAGATTTTTCATTATTTATCATTAAGCATTTTTATTATCAACAGTAAACCTGGAGTCAACCAGGATTGACCAAAACAATCTATGAACTTCTCTCTATTATAAAGATATTCAATATATAACCAACAATTCAATTGCCTGAAGAAACTAGAATATTTTAAACACATTTCCAAATTTATACATATGTGGGATGATAATAATAATTAAAAAACTACATACCAAATTTGAAATCATTTGTGGAAATTTTCATTTTAATAATGTTCATTCAATAAGGGGAATTTGAAAAAAGCAAAAGTTTTCCATGTAAACTCTACATTGTTTGAAATTAGTTCATTGAAAAATTATTTTAATCACGCAAAAATATTTTTAAGCCTATTCAAAATAGCTGCAAATCATAGCATTCCAGGCTTGAATACAGGTCTTTCATCAAACTTTGGGTGGCTAAGAATCATAAACCATGTGAAATTTACATGATGTGTATAGAAAAACATGTTTTAGTCAAAAAAAATGTTTACAAATGGTCTAAATATGGGTTTACATCTTCAAGCCTGAGTTAAAATGACAGTCCATGGAGTGAAAATATACTGACTCTTCGGTAAAGAAGGCAATTCTGTCTTTTGGAACATAAATTGATCCATCACTATTAATTACTTTGAAAAAGGTGCAACTATGAATAGTGCTTCCTATAAAATTCACTTTAGGCAGAATTCACTTTTTTGTATGATTCTAGTGTGTTTATATGTTTATAGATCATGCTTAATATCAGTGATGCAGCATATATTTATGGTTGGATATCATAGACATAGTCAGTGACATTTGGTGACTTAGTTTCTCACCTATACAATCATTTCCTTAGAAGATAAAATATGAAAAACTGTAACATTAATAATTGTCATTGTTTTGTTGTCATTTCTTTGCATGACCTTCAGTTTTGTGGAAAAAAGCTCATTTTATTTTGAAATAGCATTAAAAAAAATGAAATGTAGGATTGAATCATAGAAAACCATTGTTTACTTGATTTGTTCTTAAACAGAATAATGTAAGTTAAGCTAAACTAATCAATCTATTTGAAACCTGTTTCCTTCTATTGGATATCAGATTGCATTAATAGACAAAATTGAACTTTGTGTATCACCACTTCAAATTAACTGGCTAGAGTGATTTTAGTTTCAGATCCGGGTTTTGACTTGACAGAACCTTCACCCACCCTCATCTCCCCTCCAAAATAAAACCAGAAAGACCACATATAAAATATAACACCAACTGTAAGACTTTATCCCCCCCCAAGAGTTTATTGTACTGTTTAGAGAAATGAAATAGTAAGCAAATGTGTATTGCTTAGTAACTTGAAGTCAATAGAAATTCTCTACAGTTTGTTTTTTGTTGGAGCAAATCACATGGCAATATTCTAAAGATTTTGACCATTTGTAGTACTTTTAACTCAGATTTAAAAACAAAAAATGAAAGTGTCAGTTTTTGACTATCTAAAAAATATTGCTATATGATACTAATTCAATTTAATATCAATCATTTATTTGCACTCAGTTAAATGGTTTCAAGTATCATAAATGATTAAATAGTTGTATTTTACTTTGACCCTAACCCAGGTCAGAGTGGACCTGGGAGCATTGAAGGGGTACTTCACATTTCCCAAAGCTCCAGAACTGGAACCTCATCATCAGATGGTTCAGTGTCATATCCAGAACACTCATTACGAGTGGAGGGGTACCCCTCTTCAGAGATGCACTTGGTATTTTCTATAGCCCCAGCCAATTACTAATTTTTTCTTTTAATCATGATTCCCATTGAATGTTTTATACTAATTAAGATACTTCCAGACATTTATTAGCACATGTACACCAGTTTGATAAATAAAAGGTCTTCCTTATAGAGGGATTGCAGCTTGTCATTATATATATTTACTAAGCTTAGCTTAGATGTGGTTCAAGTATGGGGTGCCCAGATCTTAACTCACTAACAATGATAGTTTTGCACTATAACTGGTGGAAATTGTGGCTTTTTTCTTACTACCCTCATTACCCAGCATTTTCTATCTCTGAGTTTGATTTTGATGGCATGTCAACTCTTGTTGATTATTTAATGCCAACTCCTATTTATACTTATATATTAAATATATAGGATTTGTAGACACATTTTCTTGATGACATTTTTAATGAGCTTGAGTTAAATGGTTTCAAGTATTGCTATGTAACAGTAACAAGTAAATATCAGTTATTTGTTTGGATACAGTTTAAATGTCTAACAGTTCTATCTGACCCATAGGTAGGACCCTATCAGGTGCAACCACTTCAGGTCAGAGTGGACCTGGGAGTGATGGCAATGGGGGGTACTCTGCATTCCCCAAAGCTCCAAGACTGTAGCCTCACTATGAGATGGTTTAATGTCATATCCAGGACACTCATTGGTGAAAGGGGGTGGTCTTATTCCTCTGCAGAGATGTAGTTGGCATATTCTACAGCCCCTGCTGATTGGGCTGAACCATCTAGAGGTTAGGAATCCTGTTCATTATATATTCATATTTCAATTTTTTTGTTGTGTAGTTGATTTTCTTAAAGGGTTGGGGGGTTGCATACCATCCTAATAATGATTTTTTAAACAGTTCTGCTTGACCCATAGATAGTACCTTAGCAAGTACTACTACTTCGAGTCAAAGTGAACCTGGGAGTAATGGCAATGAAGAGTTACTCCACAATCTCTTGAACTGAAGTCTCACCATCAGATGCAATTTAGTGTCATAAGGAGAACACTCTGTTTTTGAATCTCTTACCACCTACAGAGGATACAGTCTGTGTATTTTGCAGCCCTGACCAATAGGTCAGCTTTGATTTTGAGATCCTCCTATTTAACAAAAGTCCTACATTTATGGATTACTGAATTTAAAAACTGTGTCCTGTTTTACTTATTACTTTTTCTTTTGATGAAAACATTGTGAAATAACCATTTTAGTTTCTCAAAGATTGATAGGTCACTAAACAAAGAAAGAAAGAAACCATCTGAGTCTTTAACAGAAATTTGGTGTTCATTATTTTACTTTTTTAATTAGAAACTTGTTTAATTTAATTACCTGGAGCATTAATGCCTTTGCCAATATCAGAATTATATGGAACTCTGTTTTATTAGTTTTCATGTAACTAAAGGTTATTTTATTTTATTTTTTTTAAGTCTCATTTTAAGTTTTCATCTTTTACTTCAATTTTCTGATAAAAATAAATACCTCATCTTGTCTATAATTTTGATTTTGTTTTGGGCCACTTAAGAAAGAAAATAGAATAAATTTTTCCTTATTGATTTGCATATTATAACTGAAGATAGCTGGAATTTTGAACCAAAAGTTTAATGGTACAAATACAAAATATGCTTTTGTATCATGTGACTCTCTAAGACTTAAACACATATGAGATGTTACTTGAGTATAAATGATAATTCTTTTGAACTACCTTGTTTTATTCTATAGTTTGGTTGGCTTAGGCTGTAGAATATGCCCACTGCATCTCTGCAGAGGGTAATCTCCCCTCCCAACAAGTGTCCTGGATATGACATTAAATTACATCTGATGCTGAGGTTCCAGTCCTGGAGCTTTGGGAAATATGGAGCATCTCTTAATTTCTATTATTCCCAAGCCCACTCTGACCTGGAGTGGTAGTACTTGTTAGGGTCCCATCAGTGGGTCAAATATAACTGTTTCATCATTTACTATATGAGAAACCATTTAACTGTATGCAAAGAAATGACTAATATTAAATTGAATTGTTGGTGTTAGATAGAAGTTCTTGAAATCATTCAACTGTACGCAAACAATTGAGTTCTGGCTTGTTTGAAAAAAATGTTACCACAAACCATTCGCTTAAAAACCACATTTGATATATATATAAACAGGATTTGGCATTAAATAACCATCAAGAGTTGATATGCCATTAAATCGGATAACTTATCCTTGTATTGTTCCAGATTCAATTTATGTATACCTCCTTGGAAAGATTATTTACATTTCTATGATCTAATATGTGTTGGGTTAATAATACGTGTTTTCTCATTTCATCTTTTTCCTTTCTCCAGGAAATAATTTGCTTTCTCTTCATAATTGCATTAAATTCTAATTGTTCTGTTTATTTTGAAAACTTTTTAAAAACCTTTAGTTTCAGATAACCTGTAGGAATGTTGAAATGTTAAAACCTATCTGCTCTTGATATAAAATCCATTTGGACTTTTCTACAGATTGTCTATTCAGAAATGGATTTTAATCAATGATGGTATTTTTTTTTTTTTTTTAATTTGAATTTTAGAGCACCCAGCTTGAATTCTCACAGACCTAAACAACTTTTATAATAATAAAGCCAGGCCCATTTATCAAAATTTTTATCATTTCCCAATAATACTGGTATCAGAAAAATAAGGATGAAAACTATTCAGTTTCAAGTTAGCCTTTCCATGCTTTTAATGTGGACTAATTAGAAATCTGGACTTGATATACAAGTTGGAATATCATTAAAAACACTTGGTGACTTTAATTTTCTAGTTCAGGTCTGATGATCACATAAGAAACTGACAGTCACCAAGCATCATTGACTCTGGGCTGACACTATCTTAACTTAGATCTACATATCTACCAATATCAAGCACTCTTTATTTATAAATATAGCAAACTATATCTCTCTCTCTTTCTTTCTCACACATATATTGAACTGGGCCATTGGTCAAATGGGTAGAGTGTTCACCAATAGTCTGAGAGACTAGGGTTCAATCCCAGGTTGAGTCATACCAGACTCAAAAAATTGTACTTGATCCTTGCTTAACACTCAGCATTATAAGGTAGGAATCAAGGGTGAAGTGGAGCAATCCAGGGAAAGGAGTAGTGCCCTCCCCTACACTTTGGTATAGTAGTTATTGAAAAGGGAGTCTTTGGGTCACCCTTGACTACGGTTGCTAATTTTACTTGTATATATATATTTTTTTTATATACATTAACACATTATAAACCAGAAGCTTATCCTGAAGTAGAAGTGCTGCATTTATAGCAAGTGGACTAGTCAGAGGACCAAGTGTGTCGGGTTTGCTTAATTTACCTTTTAGCTAAAGTATTGAACCAGAAACAAGAAAACTCGGAGCAATATATTTGGGGTATTTTAGAAGAACAATATAATTGCAAAATTGTCTGTCTTGTCTTTTTTTTTACCCGAGTTCACTGCCTAAATGAGGCTGTTTGTATTTCACATATTACTAATACCTTTAAGAAAGGTATGAACCCAACTAATCTCCCTTCAGCTATAAATAAATAATAGAGCAGAACTAGACTCTTTACCCTTGGTATGCCAACTAATTTAGAAGAAAAACCTTGAATTCCTACTACCAAATCAGCTTACTATATAAGTCTAAACTAGTTAAATACGATTTAAAAGTGTTAACTTGTATAGTTTCAATGTTATTCTATCTTTAAATTCACTTGCTAATATCAAATTCCATCTTATACAAACTATTTTAATTGGCTTCTTTGATTTAGTCAGAAAGTTTTTCCTTTAACCAATTAAAATCTTACTGTTTTATTTCAGCTACCTGGACGACATTGAACGTATCCATGAACCAGGCTACATCCCCACATTACAGGATATTTTGCGAGTGCGAGTCCCTACCACTGGTATTATCGAATATCCTTTTGATTTGGATAGTATAATTTTTAGGTAAGGAATTTCATTCAGGTTGAAATTTTTTGCTGAACAGAAAAAAGTTTTAGTAAGTATTTATGTAAAAATAGTAAGAATTTGGTTGCTTCTCAAGTTTAATTTGTGTAGCATAATCTGGAGCAGGTAGTAAGAGGCATTGAACTCTATATGAACTCCAATAGAATAGTTAGTGTTTTAATCAACATTACATTTTTTCAGTAAATGGCAAGCCACTGAAGTTAACAGACCAGTTCATATACCTTGGCAACAATATCTCATCTACTGAAAGTGATGTCATCATATGTATAGGAAAGGCATGGACTGCTATTGACAGGTTAATGACTATATGGAAATCTCTGATAAAATAAAATGTGAATTCTTCTATTGTTGTAGCTAAGTCGGTACTACTGTTTGGTTGCACCATTCGGATTCTAACAATGCATTGAGAAAAAGCTTGATGGGAACTACACAAGAATGATGCTTTCTATTTTAAACAAATCCTGGAATCAGCACCTTATAAAACAGCAGATGTGCACTGCTAGAGAAGTAAAGATGAACTTCTACACATGTCAACACTTGTTAACTGACCAACAAATACTTACATTTATTAGCTCTGTGTGGACACTGGATGCCGTCTAGAGGGCTTGCCAAGAACCATGATCAATAGGGATAGATGGTAAGACTCAACAGAAACCTCGCCCAGTCGGCTGGGGCTGTAGAATACGCCGACTGCACCTCTGCAGAGGGGTAAACTCCTCCCCACCTCCATGAGGCTACCTGTTGGCCGTGGGTGGCGACTCGTAATGCTTAAGGACAGGATCCTGGTGGCTGAGCAGTCCTTGATTTGGCAACCAAAGAAGTCATGTGACTTGCAACACTTCACTTTGGCTCTCACTGGGGTGGACGGGCGGTTGGAGAGGCCCGATCCGATCAATCGGCTGGTCATGTCAGCCCTCTTTCAGTTTTTTTTTCTTTTTTTGCAAAAATCTGAATTAGAGGGCGATAGCTGTAAGGTCAATCATGCTGAGGAAAGACCTATGCTCCTTTCTGTCCCTGGGTGAGTAATTATCTTGGGAATGAAAACTCAGGGACAAAACTAAATTGTCTACCACCAGCATGAGTATATTGACTATGTAGCCCTGATGTTACTAGGCGAATGGGTTTCCCCCTAGGCACATCCCCATGTGTGACTCCGTGGTGGGTGGGGAGCATAGTCAATGAAACTCAGACCTTCTTTATGGCTTATGAAAAACAACCCAAGCAAAACCCAAAAAAATGAAAAGACACCTCACAGAATCAGAAAGTGAAAATGAAATGGATGAAAACTTCTTTCAATTCATAGTACTTGAATCAATAGAAGAAACCCCAATCACCAAACTATCCCCATTCCTAATTCAAAAAACAATAGAAACACATTGTAAACCAATCAATATCAAAAAAGCTATGAACAGTGCCATTATTATACAAACAACAAATCAAAAACAATCAGAAAAAATTCTAAAATGGAAACAATTTTGAAAACTAAACATAAAAACGTACCCTCACCCAACCCTAAACTTCTTGAAAGGAGTTATAAAATCCCCAGACCTCGCATCATATTCCCTTGAAGAAATAAGACTACATCTGAAACCATAAGGCATAACAGATGTGAGGAGAATCTCCATACGCAAAGAAACAAGAACCATAGATACAAACACCTACATACTAACATTTAATAAACCCACAACTCCAACCAGCATTAGAATAGGTTACATAAATACAAAAATAGAAACTTATATACCAAACCCTCTAAGATGTCAAAAATGCCAAAAATATGGACATCCTACACTAGACCATCAATATGTGCAAAATGTGGAAATTCAAATCACACAGAATTAGAATGCAAAAATCCCTTTAACTGCATCAACTTCACTGGAGAACACCCTGCATATTCACAGGAATGTGAAATGTGGAAAAAAGAAAAAAGAATTTCAAAAATAAAATACACAAGAAACATCTCCTTCCCTGAGGCCAGAAAAATAGAACAAACACAAGAACAACCTAGTTATGCATGTGTAACCAAAAGAAGAAACAAGGAAAAGGAAGATACAAAACCAAAACAGGAAGAACTGAACAAACTGATTTAATGAATTAAAAAATCTAATAGAAATACTAAAAATGATCACAAAAGAGACAATCAAGGAACACATTTCAACAGTTCCCGGCGAATATGTGGCACACAACCAAAATCAGGAAAAAAACCCTGAGCAAAGAAAAGGAAAAATCCAAATTAAACAAAAACCCTAATAAATGAACCAGTCCCATTATCCAACAGATTCAGCCCAATGGACATAGATCCTGTTGAAACAATCACTGAAGATTCTGGTGAAGCAACCACCCACATCAAAACAGACAGCATAAATCTCCAAAAGAGACTTCATAAAAGAATAAATATCAAAGACAACCCAACAGAAAATGAAACAAATCCTACCCCAAAAAAATGAAACTCAAGCTACTAAAAGTAGACATAGATCAACTTCAAGATCAAAGGAAAAAGAAAAAAAATCAAAAACCAACTCCAAATCCCCCTATAGAAACTAAAAACAAACTTGAAATTGAAATGGACTCAACACCCACATTCAAAAAGCTAGGGGAACTTAAACAAAAAGCACAAGCCCCTATTGGCCTGGGAGAGTAAATACGAGAGTAAATACGAACATAGAAGTGTTCAGTGAAAGACCAGGAGGCACATTTAAACTGCCCCCAGCCAACTTTGATGCAGTCCCTTCATCATCAAGAGCCAAGTCACTGATGGGAATAGATAAACAGTCCAATGCTCAGGAAACATTAAAATCCCTACAAAGATCATATAGTATAGAAAGCATGGACAGCAACACAGACCGCATAGTTGCCAGCCTCGATCTGGAAGGTATTACAAATAACTATAAGACATGAAACCATTTAACTGTGTGCAAACAAATGAACTCAATCCTTTTTAAATGTCACTGACAAACAATCCACTTAAAAAGTAAAAACAAAATTACTGACAAACTAATCTCTCACATATGCTGTATATTTATTTGAATGTATGCAAGCAAGTGACTGATGTTGAATTGCTGCTGGTGCATAGCAGTATTCAAGACTGTTTGACTGTGTGCAAACAGATCAGGTGAATAGAATGATTTGTATAGGATGAGATACTTGAAATCATTTGGCTGTGAAGAAAAATAAGCTTGAGCTTGTTGAAAATATTAGCGGAATGTTTACAAATCATATATCCACTTACAAGTCATGTGTATAACTATTTAACTATGTTCAGACGGATCATTGATGTTGGGTTGAATTGTTGATGTATAGCAGCAATGCTTGGAGCCATTAGTTTTGTGTCCAGGCAGGTTGGCTCTGGCTCTGGCTCATTTGGAATATTATCTACTAAGTATTCGTTTGTAAATCTTTGGTTTAATATGTGCAAAAATAAAGTTTGGCATTGTGTGACCTGCAGGGGTTTTTATGCCATAAAATCAACCAAACCAAACCAAACCAAACTTGAGAACATTTTGAGGCTTCCAAAAAAACCTCACCCTTTCTTTGAAATCTGACAAAAATCAAACTTTTCACCAATATCTGGCCAAATAGAATCAAGAACTATAAAAAAAAACAAACCCCAAAAACCCAGGCCTAAAACCCGCGTTGAAGACAAAACCAACCTAACCTTTCTTGGCATTAAATGACCCACAGAGCTTGATATGCCGTTAAACAAAACTCAAACTCAGCAGAAACCATGCTAAGAAAAATGATCAACCTGAGCCCGTTTAGTCCTTTACACTCCAGTTTGATAAGATTTCTCAACCAAATGCAAATATTGTTGGCATGTGTAGATTGAAAATTTCACTTTGAATTCCTCATTTGTATGCAAAATAATTCTCTGCATTTGATCTAAAACAATGAAACTGAAAATGATAAATAAATTATAAATTCTTGAATGAGGTCAGTATATAATTTTGGTGGTTAAAGTGTTATCTCAGTACATTGTTGCTACTGACTAATATTTTATCCTCTTTAAGATTGCATTCTTTTATGAAAAACTGGATATACTTTTGTCAATTCTATAGATATATTTTTGTAAGTTGGTTCTCCCCTTAAAGAAAAAAACAGATTGCAGTTTTTCTAAAATTTTCTTTCAATTTATAAAGAAATTTGAAGCTTTGTCTGCAAGGATTGAGATTATTCCAAACTTGTCTAAACTTAATTAATGCCTACAGCATGGCACAAAGAGGAGAGAGAGTATCTCTTTAATAAGATGAATATAATTTAACTTTTTGGCTGGTAGAATGATATTTTTGTTGTCAACAGGCTGGCCAGCATTTTTGTTTTCTTGTGATTGCTCACCCTATGTATTTACCCAATGGGCAAACATGATACTGCACATGATTGATTTTTAAGCATTTAAAGTTAGGCATTTTCTCATTGGTTGCTTGTTAATCAATTCAGTATTAATGTATTGAAATATTGCTTGGAGGTTCCACTGTAGGATTGTGTAAAGGTTGTTTTACCAAATATAATTAAAACTGGGTGCTTTATTATTATTATATTATGGTATTATGACATACAATTGCTGATCAAATTATCATGTTTTGTTTGTTTTTTATGTGTGTGTATATATATATATATATATATATATATATATATATATAATTTGCTTAAACATGCTCTCTATTTTGAAAATTTTCTGAAAATAATTTGCTCTTTTGGTTAAAGCCAAAAAAAAAAGAAAAAAGTTGAACTATAACTGATTTTCAATTTAAAAAGGGGATTTCTAAGAAAGAATTTGAAAATATTTTCTGCAAAAGAAGAGATAATTAATTACACAGTTCTGTTTTATGATTTGAATGTGTAGCATTAAAAAGTTTTTTTTTTTTTTTTCCCTCTAGAATGGTCGACGTTGGAGGCCAGCGATCAGAGAGAAGAAAGTGGATTCATTGTTTTGAAAATGTCACGTCCATCATGTTTTTAGTAGCCTTAAGTGAATATGACCAGGTCCTAGTTGAATCTGATAATGAGGTACGAATCACTAACAGTTTGTTGTCAAATTTATTTCCTATTTGTTCATGTCCTTACTAAACTTCATTTTCCTATTATCTAAACTTTCTTAAAACAAACATGATCAGCTTCTTAAATCATAACAAAAAAGGAATTCATAAGATGAAACTTAAACAAGTTCAACTCTTGATGTTAATATTCCAAATCATTTAAATTTTTTACTTTTAACCATTAAATCTCTTCTTCCTATCTTTCATATTGTCAATGAGTGATCCATTCTATAGCTTTCATTAGCTGTAATGTTCATATAGAAAGAAACAAAGCAAAAATAAAAATTGTGTTTTGTAATAGTTAAGGTGGGTGTCACCATTATGTTTGATGTCATAACCCAGTAAGCCAATCAAAACCAGCTAGTTGAGTCACATGCCTAGAGTAATTTATAAATGGGTGCTGCAAGGCTGCATTAGTGGCCCTTGATTAGCCCTAGTAAAGGTATGAATCCAACTATTTTCCCTCTAGCTATGGTTAAATAGTAGGGCAGATTGGATTCTTTAACCTTGTTGGTATGGCAACCTGTCTAGGAGACAGAAAACTTTGAAATCAAACAAGATGTAGTGCTGGAAAGGAATAGGCTATACCAGGCTATTCATGGCCAAGACTACTGAAGTATTACCTCCACTATCCATTTACAGGATAAGTCTTTAAATCCAATAGGGAGATGAATTATACCAACTAGCAGTACTTACCCTTATATTATGTTGGTAGTAAGATAGTTATAATTAAATTATGTTGGTAGTAAGATAGTTATAATTAAAAATAAAGGATGTAGATGTGTTTTTATTAAAGTTTAGGATAATTATTCCTATTTAATGGACATTTTATTTTTTATCATTTATTCATTTTGGATCCCTGTCTTGTTTACATGGAGCATGGCAACCAGAAAACAACTTTGTATTTTATTTTCATTTTTTATTATCTTGGATGTCTTTGAAAATCCCTAAAAATTATCTTGGATAAATATTTTTAATTTTATTATTTTTCAGACTTAGAGGAATAAGTATAAACAATTTAAAAGAAAAATTGGGTTTCTAAGCTAATGAGATTTAATGGATTCTCTCAGTGTGACACCTGGCTACAATAGGGAAGTATTCGTGGTGTAACTCTTATCATTGTAGAAAATGAACTCTACTACCAAGTTCAAATCTTGAATGAGAACATTTCACATAGTGCCAATACTCTTGGGGGAAAGGCATGAAGCCAACTCTTCTCTTCCAGCTATAGGCAAATAGTAGGGTAGAGTGAGCCCTTTAACATTGCTATGGCAACCAGTTTGGGAGAAGGAAAACTCTGAATTTAAGCCTGTTAAACTCTGCTTGCTTGGCCAGAGGAGTTGAGTGTATATATATATATATATATATATATATATATATATATATATATATATATATATATATATATATACACACACACATATAACAGTGAGAATCTAAGTGCGTATAAGGAGGGAGAGAAGCATCTGCCTCTCAATAATTATTAAGAGAGAGTGGGTTACAGATTCTAGGCATGAGATGTACATCCTTTTACTGCAAGTAGGACAATAAGACAAAAAGATTGATTGGTCCCATCTAAAAACAAGTCTGAACTAAATCTAGTACAGTTTAAAAGCTTTTCTGGCATGGGTTTAACAAGTCTTGAAAGTTTGGTTAAAACGGGTTGTGCCTTTGCTGTACAGATGGACATTAGGTGAATTAGATTTATTATAGTGTTTTTGTTGTGTGATAAGTGGCACATTTACTCCACATTAGCAATAAGATATAGTCATGATCTTTATAGACTTCTTTGGTATTATAAGCTCAGCTATACTTCTAAAAATTTTAAGAAATCAATCTGACGAAAGCTGTAGAATAGATGGATCAAAATATTGTGACACTATCAAAGACAAAGGAGATTCTGTTTGGCGAGAAAAAATTCAATATTAATGACATTATTTCATTATAGACAAAACATCAAATATCCTGTCTAGAATTTTGAGAAGGAAGATTAACATTCTCAAAGAGTTATTCAGATGATTGAACTCCTTATTTTTCTATGCACAATGTTTTGACTAGCACATTATTCTTCTTCAGATGTAAGGTGTATCTTCATAAGGAAAGAGATTTGTTTTGGTTTCCTCTTTTGGTACATAAAACAAAAATGGCATCAAAGATTTAAAAAAAAAACAAGCATTTTGCTTTCGTTTAAAGAAAGAGATGAAAATTCATGTTGCTTTAACAGATGACATTTATTATTCCTGAAGAAGGCACTGGTTAAAGCATCTTGTTAACAACAAATACAAGGAGTTTAATTGTCCAAATAATTCTTTGAATGGATGGAAGCATTTACATTTATTATAGTTTTCTCTTTAGGTGTCAAGTATTTTATTTTGCATATTATTAAAAACTCCTTTTTGTTTAGAATGTATAAAACTTATTCAGATATGCTAATGAAAAAATGTTCGGCAAATATGTTCTGCGTTGGGATTTTTCTTCTTTGTCCAGAAATGAATTTTGAATGGGTTAGTAATGGTTCCCTCTGAATCCACATCATTGTAACTTTCAGAAATGTCTAAACAATCGGTTCCACTGCTATAAACTGTAAAAAAAAAATGTATGGGTTTTTTTGTTTTTTTTTTGTGTGCGTGTGTGTGTAACATTTAACTCATTCCATGGTTCAAGCAAATATTTTTTTCCATTCTGGGTACCTTGATGTCTTCGAACGATTTTCTAACTGCATCTTCAAACCTGAAAATGTTGCAATTTTCAGGAGGTAAGCTGACCCTATTCTCTTGTGTCCCATATTCACTGTAAATCTCCAGTGTCTCCTCACTGATATAGTTGGCACAATGTTAGTGTTGTCATCAATGGCTCTCTCTCTCTTTTTTTTTTTTTTTTTTTTTTTTTTTTTTTTCACTACCCTCTCTTCCTACTCCTCTTCTCCCCTATGACATTTGGGAGGGAGAAGAGGCTTTGTGGAGTTTTTTTTAAAGGGTAGGGGGCCTCCTTCACCTTGTTGTAATGTTCACTGTTCAATACCCTTTTATCATGTGCATATATTTGTATTGTTTTTTTGTTGTTTTTTGTTTTGTTTTTTTTTTTTTTTTAACCCATCAATATCTCTTCACCTGAACTGTATTTCACACAGATTTAGTCACTTCATCACCCAATAGTTATTTACTAAACTTAATTTAGTTGTGGCACAAGGCAAAAATATTGGAGCACTCTGAGATTCATATTCATTAGTAATGATCTGCTAGCTTATCTTGCTAACCATTACACCATTTAAGGAATTGACTTAATCACTAAATATGGGTATATAAAATCAAAGAAAAGTTCTGTTAGAACTGCATGTATGTCTATATGTGTAGAGCAATGATATATATTGTATTTGGGCTGCAAAGTTTCTTGTAGGCCTCTTTTATTAACGATGACAGACTAGGATTAGGAGTTGATTTTTTATTAGCCTTTTCTTGTTGGCAAATGAGATGTCCTAACTAATTGAAGGAAGTTTAAAACCCTTTTCTTTTTTTCTTTTTTTTTTTTTTTTTTTTCTTTCTTTTCCTTTTTAAACTGCCTTTATTCACATCTGTGACGCCTTGCTTATGAAAATGAAAAGACCAGTAAGAACCTAAACACCAAAACTTTGTTCGTCACCTTTTTGATAAAATATGCTTACTAGAAATTTATAGATATGTGTGTATATATGATATTATTTATTTAAAAAAATTTTTTTTTTTTTTTTAACATTTTTGATTTGCAAAAAGTGTTTCTTATTTTACATTTGGCTCAAACAACCTTATAAAATTATCTGTTCTAAAAGCCTTAGGCAATTTGCCTTTTTCGTTGGAACTCTTTTTATTCTTCTGGGTGGGGAGGGGTTTTATATTCCAAACTTTAACAATCCAGTTCAGTTATTTGGATGACTTCAACTTAGCAATATTGACACAAGCAGAGATGCGTTTGTTTTTCTTTCTTCAAAATAGTTCAAAAGATGATGTTGCCTTAAAATGAAAAAATGTTTTCTATACTTTAGTTTGAACAGTGATAGCTGGTTTCCATAAAAATCATACAAAATAATATATAAAAGGTGTTTGATAAAATTTAATATTGAAATTCATTTTATGAAACCCTCTGTACTCTAGATCGGCTTGAATATATTTACTGTATTTTTAAAAGACAGCTCATTGGCCTAGTGGATAGTGTTTGCCAATGGTTTGGGAGACCTGGATTCAATCCCAGGTTGCGTCATACCAAAGACTTTAAAAATGGTACTTGATACCTCTTTGCTTAATACTCAGCGGAGCAATCCAAGGAAAGGAGTAGCGCCCTCCCTATACTTCGGTGTAGTAGCTATTGAAAAGGGTGCCTTCTGATCACCCTTGACTACGGTCGCCAACTTTACTTTTATTTAAAAGAAGGTTCTCTTTGTGTATCTTCTTAGCCTTGCAAAGGATCTGTCTGCCAAGAAAATCAGCATTTGAAATCATGAATTTTTGCCTTGAGTCCAATATCTAATTTTATGAAACACTCTGTATATGGTATTATCTGTTACACGTTTGGGTGTTTTTATTCACTCTAAAAAATTTTTGAAACTTTTAGATACACATTTTCTTTCACCTTAAACATTTGCAAACAAGCAAGCTCTAATATTAATACCCTAGCAATAGGTATGACCCCTCCCCATCCCCAAAACTATGGGCAAAATAGTATCACTATTCTTCTTTTACAAGAATGGCTTTGGAATTAAATAATCCACAAAGGTTGCTATGCCATTAAAGCAAAGAAACCAAATCTAATATCAATTAACCAAACCTTCCACAGAGGATCAGCTATAGTAATTAAGTGTACTGATAGCAGGTGCTTTCAAGAGCCATGATTGATTAGTTCTGAAGGTGCTAGCATTTTATCATCATTAAGTTATAGATATATTCCATATAACTTATCAGCCCTGTTGGCTGGTCCCAGCTATGGGTTAAATAGTACCACTGCTGTTCTTCTAGGAGAATGACTTTGACATTAAATGACCTACTGAGGTTGATATACCATTAAACAAAGAAACCAAACCAAACCTGTTGGCTGGGGCTGTAGGACACATTGACTGCATCTTTGGTAAGGCCCCCACCCCAGTGAGTGTCCTCAATATGACACTAATCCACCTCATGGTGAGGCTCCACTCCTGGAGCTTTGTGGAATGTAGAGTACTCTTTCATTGTCATTACTCCCAGGTTCACTCTGAGTGATAGTATATGTTAGGATCCTATCTATGTGTTAAATAGAATAGTTTAATCCTTTACCTGGAAAGTAAACTCTGGTTCATTTAAAATTTGTTTGCTACAAACTATTCATAGATAAATCATATATAGGATTTGGCATTAGATGACCTACAAGGGTTGAGATGCTGTAAGACACAGCCAACACAATATAATTCATACTTTCCTATTCATTATCAACATCTTAATACCATTGAATAAGGTAAGGTATATAAGTTCATTGACAGATATCCTATCTGTTGTTGATTACCTTTTTTTTTCTTCTTTTTTTTTTCTCTTTTTTTTTCTTTTTTTTTTTTCTTTTTATCACAATCCAAGCATTGCAACGCCAATGAAAGAAGTGTGTAGGCCCCAAAGGGAACTGTTGAAAAATAAACCTCATTTGATCACCTATGAGAATATCTTGGTCAGCCTATGAACTTTTTCATATGACCCTCATATGTAATTTCTTACTCATTATCAGTATTTTAATGCTTGAGACAATTTTGGGTGCTATATTTTGAAATTGAATTTAAAATTAAAGAAATGTAGTTCTCATACTTTTGAATTAAGGGAGCTCCTATAAAATTCAGACTGAGTGTTGTTTCTACAATAAAAATCCCGCCTGGCTGTTTTTAATGACTTTGTTGTTATATTTTCTTTGATAAATATTTTTTACATAACTGAAAACCTACTTAAGTTTTCTTGTTTTTAGGTTTAAAAGACTTTGTTACTCATTAAGATATGTTTTTTTAACCCATATATGCCTTTCACATATATGAAGTTCTTAAATCTTTCAAAATGACTTGAGGCACATTTTTTAACATCCAGCTTTGATACTGTGGCATGTTCTAACATCCTGAATTAAAAATAATTTTTTAAAGTAATAGAATTTTTAATTTTTCTAAGCTTTTTTAGTTATTCCAAGTGTTAAGTATGCTTTTCTATCATTCATATAACTGTCGTGGAGACTGTTTATGCTGATCTTCTCAAGGATTGAACTCAGCATTCTTGGCTAGCAGATGTTGAACCACTTTGTTCACCTGCTGGGCTCACTCTTCTCTCTAAGTTGTTAGTGGTTTGTTCACAAGGGAGACAATTCACTTGCACCTTGAATCCATGCTGGTCAACTTGAACACCTAACATATTTGTAAAATTATTATTGAATATATTAATTTACATGTTTTTTGTTTTTTGCTTCATAAAAAAAAAAAAATTCCAACAAAAATTTTTTTGCATATATTTAAAAAAAATAGGAAAAAAACATTCATATTTTGATGTGGAGAATTATAGATAACTTTTTGATTCTTGTATAGAATAGCTCAATAAAGCAAAATTTCAGGAGTAATGCACAATAAATTTTATAGAAATGTGATACTTTCATTTATCATTTAGATAAGAGTCAGTTTCAGTCATCTAATTCAGTTTTATACCAGATAATTAAATCTTAGATTATACAGAAATGTAATACTTATATTCACCATCCAAATACAAGTAATTTTCAGTCATATTTTTTTTTTTTTTTTTTTTTTTTTTGAGTTACTGAATAATTAAATCTCAAATATATACCTTCATCTCACTAGAATTCATCCTATTACCATATTTCAGTAGTTTTTCCTTTTCCCTACAAGGTATAGGGAACTTAATGTAATTTTCCAGAAGAAAAAAAAGGAATCACATGACAAACTTACTCTTATCTGGATGGTGAATGTTATTTATATATAATTATCATTTTTTGTACATTACAGCAGAAATAAATTTTTGACTTATTCTATACGAGTACCAACTTTTATCTTTTTTAACTCGTGTTTCTCATGAATTTTATTCATAAAACTTTGTTTTACATTTTCTTTTTTAAGTTGTGGAATTGTATTGTAAATTGAATTGCTATGACCAGAAAACCCAGCAAACACTTGTGCGTGACATACAGAACCACTGGACAGCTGTTTTGACCTTATATTTCTCATCAACAGTGTATTTGGCATCGCTTGTGTGTGGTGTGGACTAGTGGCTCAGCGGTTGAGTTTCGGCTCTGTGTTCTCTGGTCACTGGTTTGATCTCCAGTGAGGGAGATCATGGTATACACTGCTGATAAGACTTATTAATTTTGTCCAGTAGTTCCGTATGTTGCACGCAAGTGTTTGCTGGATTTTCTGGTCATGGTATTTTGATTTACAAAACTTTGTTTTTTAACATTGGCTAATGTATTCTTAATCTTATCAGGTTTTTGTCCACTTCCAGTGTGAACCTCTTAAAATCCTAGCTAGCATCTAATTCAATCTTGGTGCCCTCTCCAGTCATGTATTTTGGAAGCTACTGAAAACTTTATGCATACAGAGTTACTGATATATGAATTAAACTTTATCAGTTTTTATAGGAAGTGTGGATACTTCACAATACTAATAAAATCTGTCATGGCCACCAATCAGCATTATTTGAATTGTGTTCTTTTCAAGCTGTTATAAAATCTTTTGACCATGTCTAAAGGACTGTCCAATTTATCAATTTGAAAAGTGTATTGAAAGATTAGAGGGATTCCCTCCCCCATTTAAAAAGTTAAAAAAAAAAAAAGAATGTCTGCAAGTACTTTGTATTGTGTACTAATAAAATACAAAAATGCTTAATAGTAATTAGCAGTTTCTTTCTTTCTTTCTTTTTTTTTTTCCTTTGTGGGGAATGGGGGCGAAGAATAACATCTTTAGTTTTGTGAGCTTTTTTTTTTTTTTTTTTTTTTTTTTTTTAATTCCTCTTTCTTTCTCTTTTTTTTATTATTATTATTATTATTCTGAGAAAATTCCAATTGCATCTTGGAAACATTTGATTTAATGTCTTGCTTTATTTAAAAATTAATGTTTGCATGATTTATGTGAGTACATTAAGATCTTTTGATCCCTTGTGGTGTTTTAGTTGCTATATGCTATTAATAAAAAACACACACACACACACATATGTATATATGTGTGTGTGTATTGGCAGTGTGGGAATTTTATTTATTTATTTTTTTTTTATGCTTTGTCTCATGGGATATCATCAGGCAGCTATCAAATAGTACCTGTTACTGCTGCTGCTAATTCTCTTCATACAATTTCTCAAAGATTTTCTCATAATTATCTACACAAGGGATTAATGACTTTGGCAAGTTCCTTGTAATATTAACTGAAAGGTGGGGTTCAACTTTTAGCCAACCATGTGAAGATAATTTATTTTTATTTTCCTAAAGAGAAACAGTTATTTTTAAAAATAAATTTTTTCAAATAAATCAAATTCTTTTTTTTTTTTTTCTTTTTTTTAAGGTCCATCAATTAGAAATTGTGATGCTCATTTGATATCCCAACTGTTTCTTACACTGCCCTCCACCCTCCAAACCTTTGTGACCCATCTCTTTCCTTTTTAAATATTGGTGGTGTCATGCCACCCTTTCTAAAAAGCATGAGACGCCTTGACCAGTTTTTGGTGTTATTAGATGTTTGTTGTATGGCTGTTTTGGGGTTTTTTTTTTTCTTCTATTACTTACGATGTATCATCAAGCATGTTTTTTGGTTGTTGTTTTTCTAATATTGTACTAACTCTTCAGTTTATCTTTCAGATAACACAAATGTTTAAATTTTCACTTAAAAAAACAAACTGTAAGGCTAAAGATTTTTTTGTGTGTGTTAAATCCATAATCATTTGAGCCTCTCCCTGTTGGCTGGGGCTGAAGAATACACCAACTACACTGCTGCAGAGGAGTAAGACCCTCCACATACACTAAGTGTCCTGATAGTGAGGCTCCAATCCTGGAGCTTTGGAGGATGTGTAATACTCCTTCATTGCCATTCCAGATCCACTCTGACTCAGAATAGTAGATCCTACTAGGGTTCCATCCATTGGTCAACTCACACTATTTAATTATTTATCATACTTGAGACCATTTAACTGTGTACAAATAAATGATTAATATTAAATAGAATTATTCAGAATTAGTATTAAATTGTAGTACTTGAAACCATTTAAGTGTCTGTAAACAAATGAGCTCTAGCTTGTTAAAAAAAATAGTGTTACCTACAAACTATTCACTTAAAAATCATATATGTATAAAAAGGATTTGGGATGAAATAACCCACAAGGGTTAATATGCCATAAAAAAACAACACACTAAACTAATCCTTTGAGTTTTTTATACTAGTGGCACTTTTATTTTTCCCCACATTAGTTTTTACCTGTGGAGAGATAATGCTCAAATGGCAGAGGGTAAATTTAGGCTCAGGAGCTGAGAGCTGAAAGGATTAACTCTTAGCAACTTGTATTTCAATTTAAAATATTTTAACAAGTTTATAAGAAAAACTTATTAGAATTGTTTTTATTTTCAGTTGAACTATCTTTATCATCAGTTATTAATTTTGACTATTTTTCTTTCATCTTTAAAATTAGTCTTTTTTTCCCCCTCCACTTGAGTCATTATTTCTATGACAGGAACAACCCAGATTAGAGATGACAATAATAATGAATAAGAATTAAAGATGAAAGAAAATACTAGTCAAAATAAATAAGCTGTTAAAATGTAAATATTGTAAAATTTTGGAAATACAGTTTTAATTACTCTGTATACTCAAAGATTATGCAGCTTTTTGAAATCTTTTGCAACTGGAAATTGTAGGCATACCAGTTGGCCTTGGCCAACTATTCATACACTCACACACACAGTTTGTATCTTACATATGGTGAGATCCCCCTCCCCCAATATGAGAACTGACTGAAAAGTTCATAGACTAAGCCAGTGAAATGTGACCAAATGAGGTTTATTTTTCAACCAAGCCCCCCTCTTCCTCCTGTGGTCCACAGATTTCTTTCATTGGTATTGTAGTTCTTGTATCCCATTGGTCAAGAAAGTCATCAACAATAGATATGATATCCTAATATGAACTTTTCAGCCCCCTACCCTCAGGCTAATATTTAGGTCTGAGAGAGTTCATGATATGTGACTACATACAATGTTTAGTAAATTAAAAGGGTGTTTCACAATTTTTGAAACAAAACAATTGGGCACAAATCAATGACCATAAATAATAGGTTAATGGGAATTACATTTCTTAAAAGGTAAAAGAACATTTATGATCTACAACTATTTACTTTCAAACCTGAATCAAAAATGTGAATAGGAGCCCTTGACTACATGCTCAACATGTCCACTGTTCATTTGAAGGCACTGTCAAATATAGACTCTGGCTGACTGACTCTTGAACTTTGGTGACATTCTTGAGTGTTCGGATTGTTATCAGATATCCAGATATTAAGAAAGCTGTTGCTCTATGATCTTTTCAAGTGGCGTGAGCTTCAAAGTTCTTGACCAACTTTAAATCTAACTCCTGTTTGGAAATGTGTTGAAATTGAACTTAGTTGTATATCTTGCTTGAACAATCTTGAAAGACTTGGTTTCATAATATCTTCACACAAAAGATCATCTGCTTCATTGTTCAAGGCATGATTTACTATATTTATATATCAAAATTTTAACTATTTCCTTGTAATGATCTGAAAAGAGAATAAAGTCAAGAGAGAAGATTTGAAAAGCCATTGCTTTCTTTCAGCAATTATGAAACACCCTGTGATATAGATGTTTGAAAGAAACGACAGGAACAATCAGTGTGTACCATATCAAATACTGTTAAACATTTCCTCATAGTGCTTTAGCTCTTATTAGACAACTTTTTTTTTTATGTAAATGATTTGAAAATATCAACATGGATGATATTTTATCCTTAAAAAAAAAAAATTATAAACATGATCAATACCGTACAAAGTTATTATCAAATTATCCCAGAGGATTTTGACTTTTCAGTGAAACAAAATATCTTTTTAAAATTGATAAATTCCTAAACAACTACTCAAAATGTACAATGAATGCAATTCTCTCACTTCCAAGCATAAAATAACCCCATACAGGTTGACATACTGTTAAATCAATGAAAACTTGTCATGGTTGGTCAAAGACTAAGCAAAATAGTATTTCCTTCTTTCTTATTATATAAAGTAATATTTGTAAATAGCTGCAAAGATTTTTCTACCAAAACTTGTACTAACAGCTCCCATTTTAAAAGATTTTTATTTACTTTGTATTAAAGATCATATCTTAATGGAATATGGTGTTGAGATATGTCAGTATTAGATCTGCAAACTGTAGAAGTCTTATTCTACATCCAGTGGAAAATGCATAAGATATTTGGTTTTTGAAAACCAGAAAAGTTAGATTTGAATAGCTACAAAAGGGATTTGAATTTTAGTTTTTAGTTTTCCTAAATTTTTACCTTTATGGGAGTATCCTTTTTTATAATTTTAACAGCCTTTACATGTTGGCCATCTCTATCAACACATTCTTGGAATCTCCTAAAAAGATTTAGTATATCTGTGAGAGTATATTTGTTAGAAAAGCAGAAGTGATATTAAGAAGATCACCTTGAGAAGAGTCTAATGAGTTGACAGGGATGATGTACAGATGAAGAGGTTAATATGGTAAAGGAACTCCCATCAAAATGTTAACATTTTTTTAAACACCCTCTACATAAATGTCTCTAATAAATGATCTTTTCTTAAGATAATTTTAACTTGCCTCTTTTTTAATATGAACTTTAAATCAATGCATCTACTGTATTTTCCTTTATTTCTAACTAGACTGTGATATGTAACAATTAAGATTTGAATATTTTTTAAAAAATATTCTAAAAAATTAAAATATCAAGGTACTGAGCATGTTGCAACAATTTCAGATGTTGAATTTTTTTTCTTCTCCTTAATTGTATTAACATTTTCCTGCATGTCCCAAGCAAAATACAGTTACTCTTTCACTCTTAAACTTCCAATTCATTTTTGGCTGTTGATGTCAGCCATAGAACTTATGACATCCTTTTTTATTAATGGCTAAAATTTCCTCTTTCAATTTGTCATTTAGTCCACATTACTTTTTAAAAAAAATCTCATCTAAATTCTTCTTGGGTGCTAGTTTAACAAAAGTGGGATCCAACATGTCCTTACACATGGACAAGGCCAGGTCTTTGCAACCACTGTTATGAAGGCATCCTATTGGAGGTGCTGCAGAATTAAAAACTTCAAACAGAGACACCTCCCTCCCTCCCTCTCTCTCTCTTTTTTTTTTTTTTACAGTCCAGAGACTTGGGGAGATATATTATACTGATACAACACTTTAAACATAATCCAAAGACTAGAGAATAAAATTGTTATAGGATGTTTTGTTGTTTGAAAAATGTTTTTTTGCATATTTATCCTTGACATTTATATTTTCATAGAAAATCAAATTAAAAATCATAATAGAATCTTTTATAATCTACCATATATATATATATATATATATATATATATATATATACACCTCCACACACGTGTATAATAAACAACTTTTTAAGACCAACTTTTCAACTCAAAAACAAGGGGGATGTTCATTAGACAAGATTTTATTTCTAGGCCTAACCTTGCCCTAACTTCAATCCAAAATATCCTCTGTATACCCTATACTTAAAGGCTATTTGCTAAGATAATAAAGGTTTTTTTATTAACATTTTTTACTGTTTATAATACCTGTGCATACAATATGTACAAATATTATAAATAGTAAACAAAATCACATAAAAACTTCCTTATGTTAAATAAAATATATTTGGTCAGACTAACACGAAAATAGCTGATTTTAGAATTTTCAAGATGTATGATTTTGTTTCTTAAAAAAAAAAAAAAGTATAAATAATGCCTCCCAAGCATACTTCATCAATTACATACGTAATTAGTATATTATCAATGCTATTATGTATCAGTGGTGAGGTTTTAGAATGTTTGGAATATTTAAGTAAACACAATAAGCTTGCCTAGTTGGCTGGGGCTGTAGAATACACTGACTGCTTCTCTGGAAAGGGGTAAGACCCTTCCCCCACGTGTATCCTGGATATGACCCTAAACAATCTGATGGTGAGGTTCCAGTTATGCTGGAGCTTTGGGGAATGCAAAGCACCCCTTCATTGCCATTGCTCCCAGGTCCACTCTGGCTCAGAATGGTAGCACCTGATAGGGCCATATATATGGGTTTTTTAGAACTAAACTGTACTTAGGCTAAACTGAATTGTTTGAATTAGAACTGTTTGACTAAACTGAATATCTTGAAATAGAAATGTTTTTGGCAGTTAAATTGTGTACTTATGCTCAACTGAATTGTTTAAAATGGAACTGTTTTCGACATTGAAACTGTACTTATGCTAAACTGAATTGTTTAATATAGAACTGTTTTGGCATTTAACTGTGTGTAAACAAAATCTATACTTATATTAAACTGAATTGGCTGAATTAGAACTGTTTGAATAAACTGAATAGCTTGAAATAGGTATGTTTTTGACAATTAAACTATGTACTCATGCTAAACTGAATTGTTTAAAATAGAAGTGATTATTTGTGCAAAAATGGATTTGGCATTAAATAACCAACAAAGGTTGATATGCCATAAAACCCAACCCAAAAAAAAAACACAATAAGCTACATCAAGGTCTAAACTACAGTATTTATGTTATTCCATTGATTTTCATTGTATTACAGGAGTTTTGAAAATCTGAATAAGTGTTTGAATGTTTTCTCTTTATGTCATTGAATGTTAAAGAAATTTGTGGCTAAAAATTTAAGGTCATTCGTTACAAAGTATATATGGTGTGTGTATGTGTATATATATATATATATATATATATATATATGTATATGTATATATATATATATATATATATATATATATAATCTAGTTGGAAGAATATCTTAAAAATCCATCAAATATTTGGTTTATAGAAATAAGATTTCAATATTTGGTAAGAATTTGATTGAACACTTAAAAGGGACCAGGAAAAAAAATGATAGAAACTATTAATAACCAGAATTCTAAGAAAGAAAAGCTATAAGCTTGTCTAAATGAAATCTCTTTTTACAGTAGGATTTTATTTTTATTTATTTTTAAAACCAACTGGCTGCACATTTGTCTAACTCGGTCTATGAATATTCGGAAGATTGATTGTATTTCAATAATCTTTTTCCTCTATTTCTTTTCTAGAACCGAATGGAAGAATCGAAAGCTCTGTTTAGAACAATTATTACTTATCCTTGGTTTCAAAACTCTTCAGTGATTCTCTTCTTAAACAAAAAAGATTTATTGGAAGAAAAGATCATGACATCTCATCTGGCGGATTATTTTCCAGACTATGATGGTAAGTAAAGGTTTTAATGAAATTTGCCTTTCAAACTCATTTCTTTCATCTAATTAAATGTGGTACAAGTCTGATTATAATGATCAATGCTTTACTTTCTTTAATAAACCAAAAACATTTTCTTTTTTACAAATAATTTATCTATTACTAAATTTTTTGTAAAAGTTCAACCTTTTGTTATATAAAGAGTTTACTTTTATTCATAAGAAGTTTTCAGAGTAGAAAATATAAGTGAAATTAAATAAGACCTGTTATAAACTTTCTTCTTCCTCAAATACCATGCAACAATCACCATTTACAAAAAGAATTTTCTTACTAAAGTTGAATATATTCTCCCCTTTTATATAATACAACCCCAGAATTTAGTCTATTGGAAGTTTTGACATATTAAACAGTAATATAAAATATAGAAAACTTGTGAAAAGTGTTCTATTTAACTCACAAATGATTGATATCAAATCCTGAGTCAAAGATTATATAATCCAGTTCAGCATTAAATCCAGAAAGGGTAAAGTTCCAAAGAGTAAATCCTACATCAACAAGATATTCTTTTCCTTGCAGGAGATGTTGCATTAAATGGCTTACATGAGTTGGGATTTTTATAGTAATTCACTTTTTTGAGAATACAATGTTGGTTATCAATTTCAGAGAGGAACTTGTTTATGGCTTATACCCAAGACAATAATCTAAAGCAGTTGTTTTTTAAGCCTAATCAATTTGAACTAATAGTGTAACTGCATACAACCAGCCACTGTACAAACAGAATTAAGAATTTTCATAGTATGCATAGCAATCCTGATGAGTCATCATCTTTGGTTTCATCATTTTCTCTAGTTTCTTATTGCATTTGTCTTTCTGGTTTGAAGGGGAGTAAGAAGTAAATAGTATCAGCTTAAATTCGTGCATAGACATGGTGATTATATATTTATTTTACCCATAAAACCCAACAAACCTCTGCCTCTTTATTCTGGGGCTCCTGGCTTGAAAAATAGCTGATCATGTAAAATGTTATCTTGTTATTTAACTGATTTACAGGCTATTAAATAACAGGTTACAACATTCTATAAACAATTAAAAACATTAAAAGAAATAATCATGAATTAGATAAAATGTAAAACTGCAAAATTTTATTTGCGTTGTAGAAGTGGGGAATCCACAACCAAAATTCCAGCTACCCAGGGTTTCTGGTTAGTGGCTGCTAGTAAAGGCTACTCGGGTTCAAAGGTTTAATTGTGATTTTCTCTGATCTATACATTATGAAGATTGAAATTCTGTATCTTCTTTTATTACCATAATACACTTGAATTTCATTTTACCCCTTAAAATGTTGGAGTGTCACCGTGACATAATGACTCAAGTGCTAGGCTGCAGCCTTGATGTGAGTTTGAACTTCAATTGCACTTGTATGTTCTCTTTCGAATTTAATACCCTGGGTGGGGGTGAGGTATGAACTCCCTTATCCTCCCTCCCCCAAGCTATGGGTTAGATAGTATCACTGCTATTCTTCTACAAGAATGGCTTTGGCATTAAATAACCTAGGAATGTTAATATGCCATTAAACAAAGGAACTGAAACAAGCCTCTCTATTTCTCTCTCTATATCTGGGGTCCCTGTTGTGTAGTGTTTAATGTGCTGGACATGCAGAATCATCAAGTTGCACTATTACATTTGCTTTTAGACTAATGCCATTGAGGAAAGTATGAATCCCATTATTCCCCCCCTCCTTCAGCTGGGGGTGGGGGTAAATAGTATCATTTCTGTTTTTCTACAAGAATGGCTTTGGCATTAAGGTTGATATGCCATTAAACAAAGAAACCAAACCAAACCAAACCAAACCAAACCTTAAAACCTCATATTCAAAACTTAAAATTTTGAATATCCAAAACTTGAAGAAAAAAAACAAATTTGGTAATGAAAGGATGAGTTTTGATATTGTTATCAACCTTTGTGGGTTCCTTGTAACTGAACAGTACTGGTAATAACTGATTCATTGCTAGGCATATTATATTTTAGATATTTCAACAGGAAGTTTTGTGATTATTAAAACATTTTTCAATTTGATTGCTGATATTTTGAATATCTGTGAATCTATTTAATTACAGTTTTAGTCTCTTTGGATTCTGTTGTCACTGAACTTATCTGATGACCTTGTTTACATCATCAGGATGTCATAACAAGTAATTTCCCTTCATGATATCTCTCAGGGCCATAAGAGAGTTAGTTGGCAGTGCCCATTTCCTCTCCAAGTAAACTGGTACCAGTAGCAAAGAAGAATCTCTGACATATTGAGCTGATTTGAATTTAGTTTTCATTTCTCTAGACCAGTTACCAAGGCTAGAGAACCCAGTGTGCCCTATAATTTACCAATAGCTGGTATGGAAGGGCTTTTCCCAAGTGCATTAACTTGTTAGGAAAGAAAAATAATTTCCTACAGGACTTGAATTGGATTTCCTACAATAGTTATTATTACTATGTGTACCTTCCTATTATTTCAACTGCCCTGCCTGTGGGAACTGTAACAGACTGCACTTCTGTAGAGGGCTAAGATGTATACACTCAAACTCATCCTCAATGAGTGTCCTTTGTATGACACTAAACTATATATAATAATGGGTTCCTGTCCTTTGGGGAATGTGGAGTACCCTTTCATTGTCATTACTTCCAGGTCCACTCTGACCCATATTGGTTGTACTTATTAAGGTCCCATCTGTTGGTCAAATAATCATTTACTAAGGATGGTTATTATTGGTTATTTGAAACAGCTGTGTGCAAATTATTTGTATTATATATGAATACTTGATAAATAGAATTACTAATGTTGAATAGCAAACAAATGAGTTCTAACAATTCATTTAATAACAAAGTTACCTATAAACTATTCACTTACAAATTATACATATTTAAACAGGATTTGGTATTCAATCACCATTAAAGGTTGATATGCCATAAAACTCTGAGCAACTAACCAATAGACTAAACTTAATTATATACAGCAATAAATGGAATTAAAATATTTTAGGGTTTCATATAAAGATTCATTCAAACAATTGGGCTCTTCAATTCATTCTTGTTTTTGTTGTTCACACAATATTTAACGCAACATTAATCTGCTGTGTGATTGAAACAGGGTTGGTCTGATGGTATGTTTACACGCACCAATGCAAAAATGTATATCTTGTTGTTATATTGCTACTTCAGTATATCTCTGCAGTCACTAATGTACAGATTGATTGCCTTGTAGCTGGTTTGTCATTAATTTAATACAATTAAATGAATTTTGAAAAAACAACAAAAAAATATTGATTTAGATCACATTTATTTTAAAAATACCTACAGGATGCTCCATTATTTGTTGTTTTTTTCTTTATGTATGAGGATAATCAATATGAAAAAAATAACACAGATTCAATCTCTGTTACAATTATATAAATCAATACTTGAACTAAAATCATAATTATAAATTGAAATGATAAATTATTCTAATTTTTTTTACATAAACCTATGTTATATATTTTATGTAATGCCTAGCAAAAGATTGAAAGAATGACATCTATATTTCACTGCAATAGAACCAAAACTATGCCACTCTATATGCACTATGCCCTCACTTAATCAGGAGAGTACTAGGAAGGAGAGAAATAATCAAGTTGCCATTTTAAATAAATGTTGGGTGCCAAAACACCCCCAGGGGACTAACACATGGTTAAAGCAATACATTCTTGGGTGTAAAACATAACTTCTGTAGGGAAAGACTCTCATTTCTGGTCTCTTTGTAATTGTGATATAAAAATAGTATTAAACAGCAGCATTTGTAAACTGTTATCAACATGTGAAATACATGTTCTGGAAGAAAGAACAAATCTTCCATACATAGGTACATACAGTGGCATATCTACAAAAATAATGCCTATGGTAAACACTCTATTTGTGCCCTTATCTAAACATCTGACACCCTAGCTCAAAAATACCAGATTAATTTTGTCAATCTTTTAATGAACAAATTATGGCACTACTGAAAATTACAAATGCATATTTCTAGCTTTCACTGATCCGAATTGGTCTATGATATGGTCAGTCTGTTTTTTTTTCTACACTCAACAGGACTAATACAAAAGTATTAGTTTTTTTCTTGCTGAATGAAATAAAGAAATGACATTTAAACTTTACAAATTTTGCACAAAATTCTAGACTACTTCCCCAGTTTAGACAGATGAATGGTTCGACTACCAATTACTCTCAGAGGTGCCTCCTTTAAAGGGTTTCCCGGGCACGTTCCCAACCTGCCATATCATAGATACACCACTGGGCACGTAATATACTTAAAGAAGGCTGGAAAGTGTTTCAGTCAAAATGTTGCATGAACAAAAACAAAAGTTTGAAAAATTTTAAAATGTTATTGAACTTTTTCAAAATTATAGATATCATCTTTATGGAGGGTATCCCTAAAGTCACCTAAGAATATAGAAATTAAATTTCTACAAAGCCAAAAATGCAGAACCACTTAAGCAGCAGAATTTTACATAATTAAATCATTTTGATCTCTATTTTGTAAAACAATAAAATGTCACTGCTTGTGTACCATTGACAATGAAAATGTCATTCAGCCTGCAGAAGGGTTAAGAATAATTATAAGTAATTAAGAAACAAATATGATTTAATTTCCAAATACTAAGGTCACTTTTGAGACACCCTCTATAAAGATGGCCGTGTTAATAACAAAACAAACAAAAAAAAAAAAAAAAAAAAGGAAATAAACTTCACAAATTTTTTTTTTTTTTTTAACACAAAGATTTATGAAGTTTATTTTATTATTTTGAAGAGTTATCCTTATTGTATTTGTTTTGTTTTTAACCCAAATGCAGAAAATGATAGGTAATCATTTAATGGCTTCTTCCCATCTGATTTAATTTCAGGTCCAAAGAAAGATGCACAGACAGCTCGGGAATTCATATTGAGAATGTTTGTCGATTTAAATCCTGATCCTGATAAAATTATATATAGTCATTTCACCTGTGCAACAGGTATGGTCTTTAGCTGGATTTTCATTTTCCCACCTTTTTACTGATTTCAGGTCCAAAATGTGATTATGAAGCTGCTCGTGAATTCATGATGGACTCTTACATGAATTTGAATGAAGATAAGGAAAAAATGCTTTATTACCATTATACTTGTGCCACAGGTATGTTAATACCAGCACAGTTGCCTCCCCTTGTCGTCTGCCTCAGGAGTCTTTGCTATCTTAGTTGATCCACTTTCTCCAAATGTAGACAATCAGCAGCAGCTGCAGGCAGTACACACACCCATACCAATCCTCTCCCCTTATTTGGTTGGTGCACTTGGGGCAACGACTCAGATGTTGTTATTTATGCTTTTTTAGACATTTTATCGATGCACATAATAGATTCTTACACTATTAGACACAGTCAATGCTGCAAAGTCAGGAGGTGTGACAAAATACCTTTTAGTTCTTGTCTATATTTGTGTTGACCAAAATACCTACCCTTTCTATCTCTCAGCCTTAATAATTGAACATTACATTTTATTTTTTATTTATTTTTAAAATTTTTTTTACAATTTGCCATATTCAACATTAATTGGGATTTTTTTTTCTCTTGAATTTGTGAACTTGTCTTTTTATTAATGAATTTCCACTACTGGCGGTGAATTTCATTCACTAAGTACAGTCTTTTTGATGTCAGTTCCATCTGGAAGATGTTTGTAATGTGTTTCACCTCTTAAAACAAAAGGGACGTTTGTTTGTTTTTTTTGGGGGGGGGTCTCCCCACTTAGAGATAGTTTACATTTTGTGGAAATTCATTAATAGTTTTAATAGCCTCACCAAGAAGAAATCATTGAAAAAAAATATACTTGCTAAGCTACAACTTGCCAGCTTTAGATTATATGCTTAGAGAAATGTCCAATTCAGTAGTAGACATTGCTTTTTATTACATAAATATATTGCTTTGTTTTTTATGTAATTTTGGCTATTAAGTTTTTGTGTTTTCCTTCCATATTTTAGTTCCCATTCAAATATCCTAATCCAATAGCAAAGCTTGATATTTGTGCATCTGTTAGACAGCCTTTGTAAATTGACTTTTTTTTCTTTAGTGTCTAAGAATAAATCTTGTATGATGTAGAATATTGGGAAAATGTCATGTTGATCAGCAGTACAGTTATTTTTGGTAAATTGTGTTTTTTTTTGTTTTTTTTTAAAATTTTTTTATTTAAATTTTAAATTTTTCAAGATTTTCTAGTTTGACATAAAATAGATAAATCTTGCTTAATGTAAACATTACATTTAAATTAGTAGTCTACTAAATTTGTCATTTCTCTCTCTCTCTCTCTCATTTCCAATACTAAAATTGGTTTATATGTGTGTATATAGATAGAATTGCATTTAGGCTGACTTAAATGATTCACCTTTTTTAGTGTGTTTTTGATGCCAGTCATCTTAAACAGAAATTTTGAGTTAGATTAGGAAGTCACTTTTTAAATGGAATACTGGCAAAAAAATTTTCTTTGGACAAATTTGCTTGATCAAAAATCTTAAGTGTCTAAGAATAAACCTTGGATGATTTAGAATGTTGTGAAAATGTTATGTTTATCAGCAGTATATTTTTTATTTTTATAATTTCTGTAACTATTTTTTTTCTTTTCTTTGACCTTTTCTTGAATTTGTTTTACCTCTATATAAATTTAAAAAATTTTTGCATTATGTAAATATTTCCTTTTTAAATCGGTCTTCTTGGGTTTTGTATTTTTTATTCAGTTTTGACCAGGATTTGTGGCTGACTAATCATTACTTAACAACAAATCCAATGTCAGTTGAGTCTTTTAGCTAATGTTTGGACTGCCGCATTTTATTGCAGTAAAAACAGGTATAATTCCAAACTCAATGTTTGGTGAATTGGTTTTACAGTATTTCAACTTTCATTTTATTCTAGTCTTTTCTTCAAACAATTACTAATAATCATCTGTAAAGATTTATAACTTCAAGTGATGATTATTAATACAAATAATTTCCACAATTACATGATTACAGGTAATTATTCCTGTTTTTGGGGAATGTGAAGTACCCCTTTATTGCCATTACTCCCAGGTCCACTGTGACCTAGAGTGATAGCATCCTATCTATTGGTCAAATAGATCTGTTTGAAAATTATTAGTATTTGATAGGACCATGTGCAAAAAAACTCTTAGATAATTACACAAAAAACATGCATATAAACATACGATGAACATGGTTCCTTAACAGCTAGGCATAAAATAAACCTAGATGGGTTGACATGCCATTAAAGTTGGACATTTTCAGTACTTTTGATATGTTGTAAATATTAGTGCATCTAATAATAGTGAGCTAGGCTAGCAGATGATTGCTTGTGAATTAGATTCTCACTGAGTGTTCTCTGCTTCTGGCCTTGTGCTATAACTAACTTAGTTTGGTATATAAAAATTATACTCATGTGAATGTTTCATCATCAAGGCATGCCAACTGCACAGATTCCCTTGACTATCTTTCAACATTTGTCCCTATCAACTATTGCTCTTGGCAAGTCCTCTAGACTGGCCGGCCAATACTGGTGTGTCCATGTGTACGAGTCCAGGGGAGAATGTCGCTTATGAGTTCATTCTTTTCTAGCAGTGCCCAGCATGTCTTGCTCAGCTTTCTTGAATGGTTCGTGAGATGGGCGGTAAGTGGCTGTACAGCTGCTGTTTTATTGTAGAAAGAGATATAAATGAATATTTCAAACTCTTTTGGCTTCCAAAATCACAATAGTTCTAATTGCTTAGAATTTATTGATTTTTTTTTTCTCACCAACTAATTTGAAAAGATTACCAGGTTTGTAGCTATCTTGCAGGGCACAAATAACAATAGTACTTGCTTTTGTTTCTTTGTTTAGTGGCATATCAACCTTCATGGGTTATTTAATGCCAAAGCTCTCCTTGTAGAAGAATGGCATTGATACTATTCAACTCATCGCTGGAGGGATAAGAGGGTTCAATACCTCCACCTGGAGGGGGTGGGCATTAGTCCAAAAGTGAACAGAATAGCACAACTGGAGTTTAAACTTGCTTTCTTCAAGGCCACAGTCCAGCACTTTAGCCATTCTGCCCCCTACAGTACTTGGATAAATGGATGGTCCCTCTAAGCATATAGTTCTATATTTCACTTGAAATTTGGACTTATACCTAATGTAGATAGGCAGTATATTTGATGTCTTTTCATCTTTTTTTTTTTTTTTTTTCCCCCTTTTGTGCCCCGGTTATGATTTGAACCTTTGTTCTTGTTGTAACATAACAGAATGTTACTGAATGAGAAATAACCAAAATGGAAGTTGGAAATGAAATGAAAATCTTTATAAACATTATCAAAATACAATACTTGCCAGCAGTGTGAAGAAGGTAACCACTGTTAGTGGTGACTATTTAGTATATTTTCACACACACCCCTCACGTGTCTGACATACTCATTAATGTTCATAGGTAGGGTATATAACAATTCTGTTAAATTTTGAACTGTTTAAACTAATTCTATCAAGTTACTATAATTGTTTTTGTATAACATGCACCCCTAAGTTTGAACTCCAAAATTCTAGTGGGGTGGGTGGGTGTGTTGGTGGATTTGTCCTTTTAGTATTTGTAGTAGATAACTTTAACATAAATTTAACATCTATTCAGCTTTTTATTGTTTCATACTGACTAAAAATAAGAATTTATATAGTTGACATTTTGTCTTAAGCCGCAAAATTTACATAGTATTTTGGATATGTTCACACAAAATGCAACCAGTTTGTGGCAAAAATAAGTTCACATTATAAACAAACACACACTACAGTGGATATTTTTCTGTAACTGAATAAAACACATTAGTTTAGATTATGGATATAACTTACTTTCAGTCGTCCATCCTGCAATATGGTGAAGCAGGTGGCTTAAAAAAGTTTGTGTATAATATGCACCACTAATTTTTGGACTGAAAAATCTGGTAAAATTGTGTGACTTATACAATAATTGCTGCATTTAAAAAAAAAAATTGTAAAATTTCACTTCATACTCACATTGACATTTATCTTTTCTTAATTAAGATCTGGACTTGTTTATCTTATTTTTACTACAGCTCCATTTTTCATTCCTTAAAACAATTCATATACTTGTAGAGAGAGAGAGTGTGTGTCCCAATAGCATAGTGGTTAACATGTTGGACTGCAACTTCATAGTAAGCAAGTTTGAACTCCAGTCACACTATTATATTCACTTCTAGACTAATACCCTTAAGAAAGGTCTGAATTCTTTTATCCCTCTAAAGCTATGGGATTTTAAAGAGTACCACTACTGTTCTTCTATAAGGATGACTATGGTATTAGATCATCCGTGAAGGTTAATTTCTATTAAGCAAAGAAATCAAACTAAATCCATGTATTTGTGTGTTATTTGATTTCATAGATAAGCTGAGGTTTGACTTATGTCCATAAAAATCATTTATAGAATTCCTTTTCTCTGCATTCCCTAAATGTTAAAGAATAGCAAAATTTGTCAAGGTTTTAGTGAATGTTTTTAAGGGAGATAATAGATTCCAGGTAATTTTCACAAATTTCAAGCAACTCAAAATTCTGTGTTTTGTTGTTTCTTTTCAGGTATAGAAATGCCATTTAACATAAAAGAAAAGACTTAAACAGAATTTTTAGTTGTCTACACATGCTGTTAAAATTTGAGATCATTTGATTAAGAACTGGTCAAGTTACTAGATTACATAAGGATATCAATATTTCTGAAACACCCAATATATTTTAATTGATGCTCACAACTTTCACATCTTGAAAGAAATCTGATTTAATTTCTTCTCCTTGGGAATTTTTGTTTATTGTTAGATGAGAATATTATTTGACTGATGTTCTTTGACAAGAGAAAGATCGGCAATAATAGCTGCCCCAACCATCTTGGACCGAGATAACATCAGACACAGCATTCATTTTTCTTTCTTTACACTAAACTTTTACCAGGGATGCTACAGGTGCTTGTGACATAAAGATTTTCATCATAGATAACTGGACTCAGTTATTAAAGTTCAAAATCCTGAATGAAGCTGTTTGCATTTCATATAGTGCTAATATTTTCTTGGGAAGTAATTGACCGGGGCTGTAGAATATACTCACTGCATCTCTGCAGAGGAGTAAGGTTCCATTAACGAGTGTCCTGGATATGATACTTAACCATCTGATAGTGAGGGTCCTCCTCTGGAGTTTTGGGAAATGTAGAGTACCCCTTCATTGCTATTGATCCCAGGTTCACTCTGACCTGGAGTGGTAATACTTGTTAGAGTCTCATCTATTGATCAAATAGAAATATTTGATTATTTGTTACTTGAAACCATTTGTGTGGAAACCAATGAGCTCTAGCTTATTTAAAAATGTTACCTACAAACTATTCATTTACAAGTCTTACATATATATATATATATACATACCAAATTTGGCATTAAATAACATACAAGAGTTGATATGGCATAAAACACCGACAATCCTTGGGGAAGGTTTGAATCCAACTATTATCCCTCCAGCTATGGGTAAATAGCAGGGCAGACGAAACTCTATAACCTTGGTATGGCAACCAGTCTAGGAGAATGATAACTCTGAATTCAAGCTAGTTGTAGACCTGGAGAAGGATGGACTCTGTCAACTTATTCTGCCCAAGACTCACTGCATGAGTAGTATCCTCACAACCAGACCAGGTTGTTATGGGACTGGTGAGACACTAAATCTCACGGCTTGAAGAGAAACAATAAATTGCTTGTAGAAAAACTTCTGGTCATTCTTTTATTTATTTGATATTGAGTAAAATCTTGATGCCTGGTATAATATAATCTGTCTTTAAAGTCTGTGTTTGTCAACTGATGAATTTGAATCTTTTTTGTTGTTTTTTCTAAGAGTTTTAACTTCTTAAAGTTTTCTATTATTCTTATTTATTTGCTATGCATCTTTGGGCATCATCCGTTTTTATTATCTTCTCAAATCAATCTTTTAAAAAAAAAGAATCTTTCACAGAACATGTACACTCTTCATACAATATTTATAAATATATCAAATTCTATTAAGTAATTCATTTGGTAGTTCCCAAAAATACCCTCTTAAATTCTTTTTCTTATCTTAATTTCTAAAATCATCCAATTTAATCTTAACATTTTTTACACTGTTTCTGTTTTTGATCTGATTAGGCAATTTGTTCCAAAATAATATTTCTCTATTAGCCAAAAAAAATCCATTTGGTTAATAGACTTAGTTTTTGAAATCTGTCTTGACAGTAAATTTTCAGTTTGGGCCATTCATTGGCAAAATTTTTTATTCACTTTTAGTTTGTTTTTTTTATTTGATTATTAAAATTCTGTTCAAAATCGTATTTGTGTGACAAATGTTGCTGTATAGTTGGCAAAAATTGAGAAATGAGTTTCAAACTTGATAAATGACAATAGAATTTCTCTTTGAGAATTGTTACAGAAACCTTATAATGAAAGCTAAATTATAATAAAAACTCATCTTGCCAAGGGAGATAAATTGGTGAAATCAAAGAGCAAAGCATCTGACCAACTATGACTAAAAATGAAGACAAAAATTGTTTGCTCAACAAGGTGAAATATGGTGGGGTAGTGGTGCCCACTCCAGAAGGCTTGTCTAAATCTTCAAAACAATGATTAGCAAATTTTGCAAAATTCTACCAGAGAAAAATTAGTAGTGGTGTAACAACTTGAGAGATCTTGTTGCCACTGGGGTCGCAGCATCAAGAATGCAGATGAGTATGATCTGGAAGTATGTGAGTTCTTCTGTATCAAAACTTCAACCAGGCAACAATTTGTGTTATAATATTGACAAAGTGATACCCTTTTTGGCTTTGGTTTTTATTTTGTATCTATCAAATGACTAAGAACATTACTAAGAAGATAGATTGAATTTGGATGGGGGTTTTTTGGGGGTTTTTTTTCCCCTTATATTTGATTCATAAATAATTTATCTTTAATTTTTGTCTGTAAGTCACTAAACTCTTGCTGGCCCAATCGGCTGGGGCTGCAGAATACACCAATTGTATCTCTGCAGAGGAGTAAGACTCCCCCAACAAGTGTCCTGGATATGATACTAAATGATCTGATGGTGAGGCTCCAGTAATGCTGGAGCTTTGGGGAATGTGGATTACTCCTTTATTGCCATTGCTCCCATGTTCACTCTGACCCGTAGTGGTAGCACCTGATAGGGTCCTATCTATGGGTTAAATAGAACTAAACTGTGTGCTTATGCTAAACTGAATTATTTAAAATAGAACTGTTTATATGTATAGAAATGGATTTGGCATTAAATAGCCTACAAGGGTTGATATGCCATAAAAACAAACTCTTGCACCCGTTTTTTTTTTTCCAGAATATTTTGACTTTTGAATCGAACTTGGATGTAACTGCATATTTTTGTACATGTGTTGACAAGTGGATTAACATTTGACTTTATCTATTTCAGATACTGAAAATATCCGATTTGTATTCGCAGCTGTGAAGGATACTATTTTACAACTTAACTTGAAGGAGTATAACTTGGTCTGATTGTGGGATGTGCAGCAGCGGCCCCTGGCGCCAGCGGGCTGACTACCGATGGCTGGCCGGCGCGGCCACCACCCTGCCTACTTGTGCTCCTCAGCAGCGTCTTTTGTCAAAGTGTCCTTGACATTGATAATGACTAATGCATTTGAAAAACCATTAAACAAAAGTCGTTGTTGTTGTTATAAACAACAAATTATATGCCAAACTTTAATTCCCTTGCCTAGCACTTACTTTGTGGGTAATGACACCAAATTTCAGAGTGACTACCACAGACAGACATGGCCGCCAGCAGTTGAGTTGCTTGGATGGCTGAAATGCTATCGTCTGACTTCGGTTTGGTCATATACAGATTAGAATTCAACTCGAATGTTTTGAGAAAAAAAAAAAAAAATCAGGCCTGTTAGAGTCCAGTATAAAAAAAAAATACAAAAAGAAAATACAAAAAAATTTTTTCCCCCTAATTTATTTTTTTTTTTTTTACTTTTTTTTAACTTTAATTTCTTAAAATAATTTTCTTTCCTTTTTTATTTCTTTTTAAATTTATTTATCTTTTTATTTTTTATTTGTAAATCCAGTCTATATGTTACTGTGTGGTGACCACTATCGTTTGTTGGGACTTACAACCTCGGTATTCATAGTCTAACTGTGCAGGAACGTATGGTGTTAAATATGTATGTATTCCTTAAATGTATCTCTGTGTGTATGATATGCACATGTATGTATTTGAATATATATATATATATATATATATATATATATGGCATACATATATGGATGCATACGTGTGTGTGAGAGAGAGAGAGAGAGCATGTGAGAGAGAGAGCATTTAGATCTGTGTGTGCGCATGTATGATGTATATACAAATTTATGTATATTGATTTTATGCACAATGTATTCCTGTATACACAATACTTTTACAGGCCTACATATCCATCCAACTTAATAAATTTGCAAAAGAATTAAAAATGATAACCATTTGGTTTTACCACTTGTGTATATGTGTGCGTGTGTGCGCATGCGCGTGCATCCATTTTGTTTCCTCACCCCCAACCCATCCTCTTTTCAACTCTTCCCTATGGGTAATGCTTGTCCTCATTATCTGAGGACAAGCAGGTGGCTGTCAGTCATATGCTAACAAAGTAGTTACTACCCTACCCCCTCGAGTATCATTTTTTTTTTCTTTCTCTTAATACTACACCCTCCCCCATTTACTCATCAACCATTACATAGGTTGAGAATTCACAGACTTTCAACTACCTAGTAACATCAACTTGGTACCCCTACAGGCTGTGCAAGGTGAATCATTTTTACTTTGCCAGACTCGTCTGCACTTACAGCCATTTCACTTTTGAATGACAAACACAGTGCAATGAAAGAATTGATTTAAAAAAAAAAGAAAATATATATATATATATATATATATATATATATATATATATATATATATATATACACACACACACACACACACACACAGAGCTATGAAAGAATACAAGAAATTTGAAAAATTTATGTATAAAATAAAACAATATGAGGAACTCAATTCCAATAAAAGAAAAAAGGAACTCAAATTTTTGAAAATGAAAGTAAGATTTAAAAAAAAAACAAGCTCTCCTTTGGCTTCAAATTGTTGACTGGTTGGTGGATGAAGCTTTGACAAACATTTTCTTTTTAGTTTGTATGGGCTTAACACCTGTTTGTTTCTTGTAGCCAGTGGGGAAAGGGGGCGCTTTTTACCAAGCCACATACTCCCCCTTCCACCCTCCAACCGCCCCTTCCACCCCCACCCTCATGGCTCTGACCAAGGTCAATTGTCTCCTATTGGATGGACTGGGAAGAGTGGATAGTACAGGTCATTGTGATAGAGCTTCCTATGAATTTTTGTATTTTGTGTGTGATAAAGAATGTTAATAGGTTTTTAAACTCTATTGCAAAAACACTTTTGTATGTCTACATTTTTTTATGCTTTTTTATTTTCTTCCCTAGTTATTTGTCAAATTCAATTCTTTTTAAAATACCAATATTTAAAAAAAAAAAAATACCCCCCCCCCCAAAAAAAAACATACCTTTATTTTTTATTTTGATATTAACCCCCTTTTAAAAAAAATACGCACAGACCCTACTGTGTATAAACACAGGCATGAGACGTCGTCTCTCCCACACCCTTTATTTTTTTGCCAGACCCCACTTTAAAAAAAGCCGTTCCGAGTGATCTGACCATTGTGGTGTTATGCAGGTTTAACAATTGCCAAAACAATTTCATGTATGGAGGATCAAAATGTCTGGCTTCTGTGGAGCTGGTTTCATGTTTATACATGGAGGAAGAAGATTGGTTTAGATTGATTTTACTAATAACCTAAGGAAGAAAAAAAAAGCCTTTCCTCTTCCTTCTCCTCCTTCTCCTCTCCTTTGTGGGGGGCAGCAGCTGTTAAAAACTTGTGGTAGTGGTGGTGTCATTGTTAGTTGCCCCCCTCCCTCCCACCTCTTGGTTATCTAAGACTGACCACTGGTCATCCACTTCCCATGTAACTTTGTATTTGTATCTGATTACTTTTCCCCTTGGAGTTTCTAAAATATGACCCCGTCCCATTTTTTGTCTCAGCTGCCAGTGCGCACACACCTTGCTCACATGCTCACACACACACATATACACACACTTTCTTTAGTCTCATGCCTGTTGGTTCCTTAGAGTGTTGACCATTACACAGTATGGCCATCAATAAACACACATACACACACAACAATCTGGGTGGGTGGAGGCAGAAACAAATACCCCTACTTCTTTTTCTTTTTTTTACCCCCCACCACCTCCACCCATTTTTTAAATTTTTAAAAAAATCTGTCAATATGTAGTGTTGCAAATTCCTTGTTGACAAAATTGCATTAGGTGGCAACTTCATCATGTGGACTTTCTCGATTTTCTACTTTGCACCCCCTCCCCAGGCTAAATCCAGTGTGAATAATGGCTGGCATTTTCTTATCTTTGTGATTGACATCTTAAGCCAAAACATCTCAATTTTTTTCCTCTTCCTCCTCCTCCTGTGACAGGTCAGTGATTGGATGTACAATTCCACTAGTGGATGCACACTCAACCTATCCCTGACTGTCTCCTGGTGTCCATCTCTCTCTCTCTTTTTTGTCTTCATCTTTTGCTGTTGGTCAATCTCTCTCTCCCACCCACTTCAGCTAAGTTAAAAAAAAATTTATTTGAGGGAAAGGGGCAGAAAAAGAAAAAAGTCTCATTTTTTTATAAACCACTTCTTGTTTTTATTGATAAATGTTTTTGTTGTTGTTGTTGTTGTTCACTATGAAAGACAAAAAAAAAGAAAATTAAAGTTGACTTTAAAAGTCTGATTTACTGTGTTATGAAATTATAATAATTTATGACTCAGTGACATCCTCATACACACACACACATACACACACACACACACACACACAATATTTAGTTTGAACTATTCCTATGTGTGCGTGTGTGTGAGAGAGAGAGAGGGGGATCCTTTTCTTGGATCCTGTTGAACAAATCAGCCTCCTCTTATCCTTTCTAGATTTATTTATTTACTTGAAAAAAAAACAACCTTGTAAACAGATTTTTGTCTAACTGAAGCTTCTGTTGGGAACTATTTAATCTCTATGCCCTCCCCTACCCCTGCCACTGCAAAATCTTTCCAAATTGTTGGGATGGGATTTTTGTCAGTTGTTGATACACCTAACAAAATCTAAATTTAATTTTTAATCCATGCTTTTCTCATGTTTTATTTCTCAGTTAAAGACTCCTACCCCCAAATTACACCCTCCCTTGATGTGAAAGTGTGTGTGTATATATATATATATATATATATATATATATATATATATATATATAATCTCATTGTTTGACTTTATACTTTTATTCTATGTTAGTGAATGATTTCTATTGTTGATTTCACATTGTTTATTGAGCAGACTTTCTAACAGAGGAAAAAAAACAAAAAATTATCCTGACTTTAATGATGATGATGGAATAACCTGTATCGCACAAATGCCGTCATGGCAAGACTCTCCACTGTATTGTGATAAAAGTCTAGATGGAAGATAGAAAAAGAAAAAAACCTATTCTAGTCTGTGTTAGTTGACATGTTGCTTGTCTATGAGAATATATACATGGAATTGAGGACAAAAAAAATTTTATTTTCATTTGTAAAAAAAAAAAAAAAAAAAAAAAAAAAAAAAAGAAAAAAAAATTGTAAGTCTGAGCCAATTTTTAATCTTTGTCAGTTGTTTTTTTTTTTCTCCCCCATCACCACAACTAATTGCATGTATGGCTGGGTGGGTTGGGTCAATTGTTAAAGTCATACGATGACCACAACTACAGCCTTTCTACACCCTAGCCAGTCCAAGCTCCCCCCACATCTTTTTTAAAGAACATTCCCCCACTTTTTAATGCCACTAATGACACCTATCTCTGCAGAACAAACCCAACACATTGAAACTTAAACCTTTTTCTGGCCAGTTTTATGTCTTTTAAGATGTCAGTCTTTTTTTTTTTTTTTTTCTATTCCTGGGGAAAAGTTTTTCTTAGACTGTTAAATATTAAATCTAAAGTTGGTCCTTTTTTTTTTTTTTTTTTTTCATTTTTTCTTTTTCATTTATTATTTTCTTTTTTGTTTTTACATTTCCAAATTGAATTCTGTTGCTAGCCAATCATTGCAAACGTAAATGTTTCTAGAGTGTTGCTAAAAAAAAAAAAAAACATGTTCTGCAAGGCTGGATTCTAATGACTGTTTTGGTGGCACCATTAACTACAGTAGAGGAATGCATACCTGAAATTCCCAGCGGTGGGGGGACTGTCTTTGTGGCATGAGCACCACCAACATGAACCCTGCCCCCACCTTAGTTGACACAACTTACAAATTTTTAGTTAGAGGTCATCCTTAACAGCTTTACTAAAATCTATTGGGTTCCTTTTTATCTTAAGTAATCTTTTCTCATTGTATTTGTTTTTTGTTTTTTTTTTTCATCTTTTTTTACCCCCTTTTTCTTTTCTAAAATATTTGTTAGCTGGAGGGAGGGCTTTGAAATGTTGGTTAAAAACTTTGTGTAGATGTTTTTGTTTTTATATATAATATATGTATGTGTGCGTGTATGTATATATACGTGTGTGTGCGTGTGTATATATATATTTTACACACACACGTGTAAAATAAGCATATATATATATATATATATATATATATATATTTTACACATGTGTAAAATAAGCACCTATATATATAATATATATATATATATATATATATATATATAATATATATATATATATATATATGCATAATTGTACTGGATTTAAGTTTTGTGTTGATTAACTATACATTTTATTGAAATAAAAAAAGGTTTATTTAAAAAATATATAGCTCAATTGTTTTAAATCATATTCAAAAATTGTGTGTGTGCATGGAAGCACTGAGTGACCTTAAGTGCAGTGAAATTGATAACATCTGAAACCAAAAAAAAAAAATTGAGTCCAGTGTTTTGCTTAAATGTCTTGAAAGTTGCAATCTATTATTTGACTTGAGGGTCTGAAATTTGTTCAAGATAAAAGAAAAAAATATTTTTACAAAGAAATTTCCTTCCTTAAATTAAAAAAAAACAAACAAACAAAAACTGTTCCTTTCTCCAACTTTTTTTTTTTTTTTTTTTTTTCTCCAAATTCTTTGTAATGGTAAATTGTTTTTGAATGGTGATTCCAGTTTTTCTAAATCACTAAATCTCTAAATTCTTTGAATGTCTGCTGCATGAAGCAACTTTCTTTTTTTTTTTTTTTTACTCTCAATTTTAAAATCCAACTGATCATTTAATGTTTTTAAGGTGATTGTATTGTTTTTGTATTTGGGCTGACACCACAATGAAGTGTTCCTCATTCCATTTATCATTGTTGAAAGTAGACAATGTCCCCTGGTGACTAGTTCCCACCCCTTCTCAACCCTCCTTCAGGGTCAGCTCATCACTAGAAGTTCTAAAGAAAAGTGGCAACCTGGGTTTAAAGAGTGGAATTTCATCCTAGAAATATTTAGGACAACTGACAAATAGAAATGAGAGAAAGGCTTAAGGCAAGGGGAGTGAGGTGGGGGGTCACTTTTGTTATCTATGGCTTTAAAAGAAAGTGATGGTGATGGGAGGCTTTCCACCCCCAACCCCACCCTCTACCATCCTAGCTGGTAGAAACTTCCACCCCTGGGAATGACAAGTTGGGGAGAGACTACTGAAAACATCATTTGAAATTTTGATAAAAAAAGGCTCCTGTTTGGGTAACTGTCTTTTCAAAGCTGCCTTCTAATAGTTTAATATTGTTTGTTTTTTGTTTGTTTTTTTTTTGCTGGGAGTGGGGGGGGGGTAACTTTTTTTTTTAATTCTGTCAAAATATCAAAAGGTGGTGTATATGATTTTCTTTACTAAATTTTTATCAGACTGAAATAATTGCTTTTTATCCTTTTCAAATTTAAATGAATATATAGTCCCATTTCACCTGCCCCTTTGATGGCAAACTACAGCCTTTTCCTTCTCTCTCTTTCTCCCTTTTGCCTAACTCTCTCTCTCTCTTGTTTGCCTGGCTGGTGATTGATGTTTATTCATTTCCTCTCAACTTAATCTGTAAAGAACCTTGATTAGGGGAGGGGATGAATGATGATGATTGGTCATACCCTCACTCTAAGGCTTCTCTAATATTGGGCTGTCCTGATCATAGAGCCAGTGTTGGCTGATGCACCTGTCATTGGTTTATCCAGACAATTATGCATCCAGATGTCCATCTGTGTGCACCCAGCCTCCTTCATACACACACAGACACACACACACACACACACACCTAGCTACCAGGGTCTCAACTTGTCTCTGCCAAAACTTGTGGTGACAAAACAGTTGTTGCCTGTGTGTATGTGTGAGGTAGGATGATCCATCCCATCCTGGATGGCCCCCACCCTAATGGTTAGGAGTAGCAACATGCTTGTACTAAAAATACAGATACAACCTGTAAAATTTTTCAACCTTATGTCTGTATAAAATAATTAAAAACAAAATAAAAAAAAAATTAAAAAAAAAAAACAAATGGAAAAAGCCCACTTATATATTTTTGTTGTTTACATTCTGGTGTGTTTTTTTTTTTTTTTTTTTTTTTTAATCTATTCATTTGCTCCATTATTCCAGTCTCTTTGATTTTGGCCTGTTGGGTTAGGGTGAAAATTAATAAGAGTACAGTCCGAAGTACTTCACTTTCTTTCTTTCTCCTTCATCTTCACAATTCAAATACCCACTCACCACTCTATTTTTCTTTTCCTTTTTTTTCCCCAAAATGGCTGTGAATTTTCACAAAAGCAAATCTACATAATTTTATCTTGGCTCTAAAGATTTAAGGAATTTTTTTTCTGCTTTTTGAGATGGTACTCCCTAATTTTCCTCAACATTGGAAGTCCTCCTCCTCCTCCATAAGAACAAAACCACTTTTTTGTGTAGGACAGTTTGTATAAGACGTTATGCAATAAAGTTTGGCTTTTAAAGATAAAAACAGTCGAAATTTTAGAAATTTTCTAAAGGTGACCAAAGCTTGAGTTTTACTTCTTGGATTTGAACTCAAGATGTGAAAATCTTTTTTTATTTTTTATTTAACCTCCTTCATTATTTCAGAGAAAACTGAGAAATTCTTGATATTAAAAAAGAGTAGCACAGTATTAACTTGAGGTAGTCGGCTATTTTCATGTAGAAATTTTGAAAAAAACTTGTTCGAGTTGATTTTTTTTTTTTTTTTTTTTTTTGTGCTCAAAGAGATCAGGATTCTGCTTTTAATGAACAAGTTTGTTGCTTTCCTTTATGAGTAGTAGATTTCTTCCTTTGAGAAATTAATTCTCCAAATTAGATTATTTTTCTACACGTTGATTCGTAGTTGTGACATGAAATTTGATTGGTCAATTTGAATAAAATTTTCTTCGATTTGTAGTTGGTATTGATGACTGGATGGTATTTTACCTCCTGCAAAATTTGATTTATTTTTTATATATTAACTGGCTTTTTAAAAAAAAAAAAAAAAAAGTAAGAAAGAAAAAAAAAAGAGGTTATTAGAATATCAGTCGAATGCAATTTGAAAATATCTTTGACAAATGCTTATTTGGACGATAAAGGAAAAAAGCTATAAAAAAAACGTACAGATATTTTTTTAAAATTGAAAGTTTTCTCCAATATCATTCCACTATTCATAATTTCATGGTGAAGATGTGGTCTATGGAGTAAATCTCTCTTGCTATTCCAATGATCTGTGTGTGTCCAAGAATGTATCAAGACTGAGGCTTTAAATTAAAAAATAAAATGAAGACCTAATGAATTGTGATGTCTAGTGTCAATTCTCGATATTTCTTTATTGGCAGTTTTTAGAAAGAACCAGGATTTTGCAAGTACTGCAACCCCGCCAACTCGTCAGCCATACTCACTGCAACTTTTTCTGATTTTCTTAACTAAAATGTCATCTCAGCAGTAACACTGGATGGAGGACATAGAAGACATTAAAAGAAATGCCACAGAACAGTTTAGCACTTATGTATAATTTCAGGATGTGCTTCAACCGACTGAAAAATCATTGGAATGATTTTGATTACCAAGGGATTATTTTTTTAAAGAAAATGAATATTTCATTCTGTGTTCATATCTGTCTTGGGGAAATACAATTTCAGTCTTGATACTTTTTGAACACAGTTAATATGTATGTGTGTGTGTGTGTGTGTGTGTGTGTGTATGTGATAATAATTTGGCAAGAACGGCACATTATAGCAAGATTTTATTAGAGCAATACACTTTATGCTCTAACTTAGGAAATAAAACAATTTCCAGTCCAATTTGCAATTGAATGATAATTTTGTGGATTCTGCATTCATGCTGAATATCATTTTTTTTAATTATCCAAATTCTTGATATGATGAACATAACTATAAAATGTGAATTAGAATTTCTCATTCCTTCCTAAATAGAAATGTCATTATCATTATAGACTGCTGTTAGTAATGAATCTCACCAACTTATCATTGATAGTTAAACTTCTCTGTAGGGCTTCCTCTTTTCTTTTTTTTTTTATTTTCTTTCATAAATACTTTTTATACTGCATTCAAAAGATTTAATGTTTGCTTTTGTGCAACACATTTTTGTGGTCTATTTAGTAAAATTTATAAAATTATTAGTATCTTTTCTGTCTTTCTGCATGGAGTAAATAATTGTCTTTTTTATTTATTCATTTATTTATTTTTCATTTTATTACTATTTAACTCATACTAGACAAAAATGGCTGTAACATTTAAGTGATTTTACAAGTACATTGCACTTATATCAAAATTTTTGTTGCTCTGTATTTCTTGCGTTCAATATTTTCTCGTATCTAAAAATAATGATTGATATCCAGGTTTGTCACTTTGCTCTAAATGAAAGTAATTTGAAAAAGTATACTTCTTGATCAGTCATCAGCATGACAGTTACTTGGCAGTGCCTATCTTCTCTCCAATAATTAATCAGGGTGCCATGCCACATATTTCCTCTTCATCTCTCAGAACAATTGGTGGGTGGGGGGTATTATTTGGCTGTGTCCATTTTTCTAAGTACTGTATATACTCATATAAAAAACTTTTTAAGACCAATTTTTCACCTCAAAAACAAGGGGTCATTTATTGCACAAGATGTTTTTGAAATGTGGAATCTTACTTGGTTTCTAAGACTGACCTTGTAGCAAATTCAATCCAAAATCCCCCTCCCCAGTATAGCCTATACCTAAATAAAGGCTATTAGTAAGGTTAATTTTTTTTATGTAACATTGTTTACTATTTACAACACCTGTGCATATAATATATACAAATGGTGGTGTTTTAGAATGTTTGGAATATCCAAATAAACACGGTAGGCTACATCAAGGTCTAGACTACATTGTTTATTTCTGGTATTGCATTGATTTTCATTGTATTACAGGAGTTTTGAAAATCTGAATAAGGGTTTGAATGTTTTCTCTTTATGTCATTGAATGTTAAAGAAATATTTTTGTAGGCTAGTATAACCAAAAGTTAGGACTTGTTCATTACACAAGTATATACAGTAACCTGAAATAAGTTGGACTTTTATCATTTTATTACTAGTTTACTTGTGCCATAAAAAAATGGAAATATTTAAGTAATTTTGCAATTGTACTTATAAAATATTAAAAACTTTGTTGCTCTATATTTTCTTGTTTCTGTTCAATATTTTCTGAGTATTTAAACTAAAGATAAAATGAAAGATATCAATTGATTCTCTACTTTGTTCCTTTTTGCTATAAAAGAAAATTTACACTGAAGATTAGTTTATATTCATCTTTATTTACACTGCAGAGCCGATCCTAATGTCAACCCAATGAGATGGGGCTGTGAAATATGCTGACTGCATCTCTGCAGAGGGGGGTTAGACCCCCCTCCAAATGAGTGTCCTGGATCTGACACTAAACCATCTAATGGTGAAGATTCAGTTCTGGAGCTTTGAGAAATGTGGAGTACCCCTTTATTGCCATTACTCCCAGGTCCCCTCAGACCTAGAGTGGTAGTAACTATAAGGATTCCATCTATGTGTCAAATAAAAGAATATGTAATCATTTTAAAACTTGAAACCATTTAACTGTACAAACAAATTAATGATGTTAAATTGAATTTTTAGTATTACATACTTCAAACCATTTAACTGTGTGCAAACAAATGAGTCCTGGCTTATTTAAAAGTAATGTTACCTACAAATTATTTGTTTACAAATCATTTTTATTATGATATATCTATAAAGAGGATTTGGCATTAAACAGCCTACAAAGGTATATATGCCATAAGGTATCAACCAACCAATCCTAATATAACAATTCATTTAATCTCACATTTCTTGTGAATAAGCAGATAGAATTTCTTTGCTCATCTATTGTCTGTTACAATATTAATTTTGGTAACCCTATTCCGAGAGATTATTTAGCAGTTGGTATAATTACATCATGCACTACTCTCATTCAAACTTCCTTTCCTTTTTGTTTTGAGGCTAAAAATGTGTTTCTTACTGAGATGTGTTTGATATATAAATCTTAAAAATTTTAACTTTTTAAGTGATTCTTATTTTTTATCTTATTTTATTTTCAAGTGTTCCAAAACTATCATTACATGTTTTGAAAATTGAAGGCAAACATTGAAAGGAAGATTTTTTAAAATGAACAAACATGAAATGTGGCTGCAAATATAATGAAATGGGTATAAATTTCAATCCCAATCAAAGGAAATTGCTTTCAATATCTAAAATTAAGTCATAGCTTCGTTTCATGAGCGAAGATTCTGAGGTAGTCCACATTGAGTGCAGGCAGGGTTAGGGTTGATAAAGCCACTGCAGGACCGGCCTAATCACAGCAGTTGCAGCTGAAGGTCTGGTCAGTGTTTGATGGTATAATGTTGCAGTTCTTCTTCTTCCTCCTCCTCCTCCTCCTTGTCCCTGTAGACAATATAGTTCATGGGTGAGGCATCAAGCATCATGGTTCTTAGCACCAAGGTTTTTTTTTTCTTTTTAAAATGCCTGCATTCTTAAAACTTTTTGTATCTTTAAAATTGTTTTAATGTGAAAAGATGGTTGCCTCCTTTTTGAAACAACCTGTAGAATTGTTCTAAACTTCTATTGAAAAGATGAAATTTTCTCTCTTCAGGTATCCTCTGCATTATTATATTCATATTATTTCATCTGTAATTTTTGTTTATCTCTTTAAATTTCTGAGGTTCTTTTTTTTTCCCCTTTTCCTTTGGAATTTTCTACTCCTTTAGTCTTCCTTACCAGTTGTGTTCTAACCCTTGGCAATCATCTTTAGTCTTTGTTCTGATTTATTGTTGTCCTCAATCTTCTCCATCTTTTTATATAAAATTTATCACCATTATCTTAAAAGCGAAGCTTTTTATAAGTTGTCATCAATTTTAAAATGTCTCCATTTTATTCTTCTCCTCTTTTGGAAAGAGTTTATCATTATATTTGTATTTAAATTTCTGTTTCTTTCCCAAAAATAAGAAATGAACTGAAAGTATTTTCGATATATCACTGTGAAATAGTAAAGATGGCCACTAATGTAGCTGATGCTAAGAGAGCTCTCCCATCTAGCCAGAGAGACAGTCCTGGAAACAGATCCTATGAAAAGTTTGAAAAATATTTGACCTAGCTATGGGTTGAATAGTATCCCTTCTATTCTTTTACAAGGATGGCATTGGCATTAAATAACTCTTAAAGGTTGATATGCCATTAAACAAAAATAAGCCAAACCTAAAAATACTTGAGGATACCTGAGTTCAATCACTCCTCTCTCTTTCTCTCCACTGATTTTTAAGTAGTTTTTTCATTTTTCAATTTTTTGATTTAATTTTTTAGCCCATCAAAAAAGTTATTTTAATTTTCAGGAAATAAACATAAACAATAAGATTACAAAAATTTCTTCTGAAAAAAAAAATGTTTAATTATTATTATGGAGTTGTCTCTTATTTTGAACTCTGAAACAGGAGCTGTGGTGGGCATCTATAGTGGCATGATGGTTATTGAGAATGTCTCATGGTGAATTCTATCTTCACAAATGATCTACTTTTGTTGTATAGTGTCAGATTAGTGAAAAACTTGCCCAGCAGCTTTACAAAATTTGTTAGCACAATATTGTTAAAATGTTTGCAACTGATTGTGTCTGCCTCCACACATTCCAGTAATGATCTGTGTTTCCTTATTTAATCTAGGAAAATAAATTCAGACATAGTATTTGAAATTTTGGTCTCAGTTACAAGTTGTTAAAAGAAAACAAAGATGTCTAAAAGTTAATTACATACTATTTGCTGGCACTAACTTGATAGACTACACTATAAACTATTTGCTGGCACTAACTAGATAGACTACACTACTTAATTTCTTTTTCCTCTTCTCTTTCCTCTTTCTATACTTCAGTTTACTCCCTTCCCTGCTTCATTTCATGTTCTTTCTTTTTCAATTTCTTTCCTTCTTCCCTTTCTTTCTTGTCAAATGAATGAATTTCAGATAACTAATGCTCCTGCTGTCTCAGCTTGGCAACAAGACAGATTCAACGATCTTGAAGCTCTACAGTATTATACAACAAAAAAAAACTGAATCATTCCTTATTGCTAAAAATTTTAATGATACTTCAATGGCTTAGGCACACATAGGAAGTGATTATTTTCCTTAATTATTGTTATGAAAGTTCCCTTAGTTAAAGGTGTAATGGTTTTTCTCTTGGATTCAAAACCTTCTTTTTATGATAATTTCTAGTTTTCTTATTTTGAGGAATATCTCAATTGATGAATGATGGCAATTCAGTTTCTTTGCACTTTTGCAAAAGTGACAGTCTACAATCATTGGATGCCACAATTTGACCTTTATCAAAATCAGACAACTGCTTCCAAGTCATTAGAAAAGGACTAATCACAAATTAGGATATCAAATCAAGGAAAAGAAAATTCATAGAAATTTCTTATTTTTTTTGGTATTTTTGAGAATTTTCTTTTTAGAAAATTCTGACTTTTCACTACAACTAAGAACTTTGACATCATTAATTAAGGAAAATAATCACTTCCTGAAGTTTCATTAAAATTTCAGTGGGTTTTTTTTCTGTCCAATACAGTATAACATAAAAAAAAAAATCTTGTCAAAAATGAGAAGAACTGTTTAGTTATAAATTCTACAAATAGGAAGTATTGTTAACAGCCTTTCAGTGACTAAAATAAGATACCAAAGAAGTTTCGCTTTATTATTAGAATTTTGAAAAAAAATCAAATTTGTATGATTTATTAAGATAATTGGTACTTGTTCAGAATAAAGTAATGATAAAATGTTTGCAGTCATGGGCAAAAAGAAATTGTATATACCCTAGTATCATCTGATACTATCTGAAATTATTTGTTGATTTTTGTAGCTGGAAATTGTTGGTGTACTAATTGGCCTAGCCTTATCCAACTATCTACACACACACACACACACACACATAAACTTTGTATCTTTATATATGATGTAATCCCACCCCTTAATATTAGGTTAAAATATAAGTCTCAGAAAGTTGTACGATACACAAGTATATACAGGATAAGAATGTAATTCTTACATTTGTCATTTAGATAAGAGTAATTTTCAGTTATTGCTTCATTTTATATATCAATATTTGTACCCCAAGATGCATTTTTCTGAGATCTAAAAGTTTTTCATTTTCTTTCTTCAAAATTTTTCCACCTCATAATCAGGAGTTGTCATTTCACTTACCCTCCCCTAAACCTCTGAGACTATCCACCCACATATACACCAACCATGATGAACTCTCAACAACCCCTGGGACTGTCTTTAGGTTATAGGAAAAAAACAAAATGGCTGTCTACTTGTAGAAGACCATGGCAAATGTACATATAACGCATTCTTTTTATTTTCTAAATTACTGCAGACATTTTATCAGAATGTTCCCAACTATGGTTTAAATGGTATTAGTGGTGTTCTACAAAAATAGTTTTGGCATTAGATTATCCAGAAAAGTTGCTATTAAACATAGAAACCAAGCCAAACTCAGCATGTTATTCTGGAGAAGTTCAGCTAGATCTTTAGTATATCAACTGAGAAAATAGACCAGCCAAATTTGAACCACAAATCTCTGAAAAACATTTCATTTACTTAGTGAAATGTCTATTCCCAGAAATTAGATAAGTGTCTTCATTTTTGTTTTTGGCCAATGTATTCAACATAACTCATGCAATAATTACAATGTTTTTAAGTTGGAAAATTTTTTATCATTATTAAATCATCTGCATATATTTGTGCATACATTTTCTACATTGCTAAAAGCATTCTCATCACTCAAAAAAGACTATTGCATCATAACATTTTTTTTTCTTTCAGCTAAATAGAAATAATATAAATTCAAATATATACTAATTATCCAGGTTAAAATTGTGATAAAAGGCTAACCCAAAACCAAACATTTTTAGATCTTATTTTTCCGATGCCGGTATCATTTCAAAAGTCAATGAAGGTCTAAGATAATTCGATTCTGGGTTACTCTTACTGCTTTTTTAACCTGGACTATGATTCTATATCCATGTAAATTTATTTTTTGTTTCATTTTCTTTTAAATATATAATCTCTTTAAAAGAAAAAAAAATTTGAACCTAATATGAGGAGAATCATACCATATTGTGTAAATGGTTAGGCTCAACCTTGACCAACTGCCACACTGACAAGTTCCAATTGCAAAAGTCAACAAATGGGATCAGGCGATACTTGAGTTTATATGGTAAATCAAGTTTTTAAAAAAATATTTTTTCTTTATTCAAAGAATTTCAGTCAAATCTTGTTTGTATAGTGATTATGAAATTTCAATAATCAGATTTGGACTGAATAAACAGTTCAATAAGAAACATACTTAGTATAACAAATGGAAAAAAAAAAACATCACAGGGTGCTGTTTTTTTTGGGGGGGGTGCTCTTGAAGGTCTTATACTTTGTAATGATGAAATATACAGTAAAACTTAATATGCTTATGTAAGACCCCTGGACTGGATGAATAATTCATTAAGAGGGTAGACAAGGGGGTAGTTGGCTGAAAGGTTTGTCATAGCTGCTGTTGATGACTTTTTACCAATGGGATCCAAACATTGCAACACTGGCGGAAGAAGAATGTGAACCACAAGTGGGACTTTTGAAAAATCAATTTCATTTGCTCACATTCCATGTGAATATCTTGGTCAGCCTATGAACTTTTCAGCCAACCCTCATATTTAGGATGCTATACCCTTAACCTAAGAATTGGAATAGTTCAATCCAGTCTTATAAAAAGAAAAATACAAATGCACAAGATACCAAAAGAAAAGGCATTACAGAGTATATTTTTTTTTATTTGGGACTGGGTGGGGATAGGAGGTCTCTTAAAGGTCTTAGATCTTGTAATGATTAGATCATATTTGTGGTAAAACTTAATCATCATCATGGTTTGACTTTGTGAACAAAAATTAAGAAGTGGGTGGTTCATATTGTCTGCAGACACACTTGCGGCTGATAAGGCTAATGCAGGACAAACAGGCATGGCTGCAGCTGAAGCTTTGACCAAGGTTTGATGGCATAGTGTTGCAGTTCTTCTGCACTTTTTTCTTTTCAGAGATGATCCTGTGGGTGTTTTCAAAGGAGAAAACAACATGATTAATAGTGAGAAGACAGGCATCACAGTCGTCAGATAGAGTGAACCATTGATGATGGTAAAATTTAATATGCTTAGGTTAAACCCCTGTTTAAAAAAGAATTATGAAAAATATTTAAACCATCTTGGAAAAAAAATAAAAAGATCGTCATTTTAGTTTTTAAGAGATCAGTTGTTCATCCAGGCTTTTACAGTATCAACAAAATGTCTCCACATCTCATATAATGTGAATTGTAGGATGTAACAAGTTTCTGAATTATCGTTAAGTAAATTAATATATTCAGAATATAAGCAGGTAGATAGTTAAAAATTTATATTAATAATTGGGAAGATATTTTTGGTCTTCTCCAGAAAGCCAAATAATTTGAAACAGAACTACCAAATTTGGTCTGAATATTTGACTTGGGGAGAATATTTTAATGAATAAAAAAAAATTAACAGAAAGCAATTTTACTGCAAGACAGCCCTATAAAATTTGAATTTTCAAACTTTAAAAAAGAATTCTTACTAAAATTATTGTTCATATTTAATCAAACATTAATAAATCAGTCCGAAGGTAGTTTTTAAAGTTGGACATATAAAATAATTACATAACATTATTATTTAACAATCCAAACAAAAAAATAATGTTGATGAATTACTTAGTTGTCACTCAAAGTAAAAGCTGTTTACAGTAATAGTATAATTATTTGTGTATAAGATGCACTATTTCAGATTTTTCAGCCTAAAAGTTTGGGGTGCATGTTATACACGAACTAAATATTAATTTTTTCCGGCTACATACGTTGCCATATTTAAGATGGCACAATCAAAAATAAGTTATATATATATGGTCCAAACTCATTGGCCTAGTGGGTAGAGTGTTTGCCAATGGTCCGGAAGATCTGGGTTCAATCCCAGGTCGTGTCATACCAAAGACTTTTAAAATGGTACTTGATACCTCCTTGCTTAACACTCAGCAATATAAGGTACGTATCAAGAGTAAAGTCGAGAAATCCAGGGAAAGGAGTAGCACCCTTCCCAACACCTCAGTGTAGTAGCCATTGAAAAGGGAGCCTACTGGTCACCCTCGACTATGATCACCAACTTTACTTACGGTCCAAACTAATTTATGTGTAACAAATACTTGTTTTATACTGCTACTGAAATGTCTGTTTATAATTTGTTTCTTCTATTATCAACTTATTTTCACCGAAAGTTTATTACATTTTCATGCAAAAGTCATTACCTTTGCTCTAAAATACTGTGTATAACTTGACTCTAACAGAAGCAACACTTATCAATTCACCATCAACATGAAGGAACTATTTTACTGTTATAATGGAATCCAAATCTTGACCTCTGACATCCTATCAATGGGTCAAATAGAACTATTTAATCATTTACTACTCTTGAAAGCATTTAATTGTGCAAACAAATGACTGGTGTAGAATAGAATTATTGGTAATAGATAGCAATACTTGAAACCATTTAAATGTCAGCCCAAGTGGCTGGAGCTGTAGAATACACTGACTTGATCACTGCAAAGGGGTAAGACCTCACTCCCAATGATTGTCCTGGATATGACATGAAACCATCTGATGGTGAGGCTCCAGTCCTGGAACTTGTTGGGTGCTCTTTATTCCCAGATCCACTCTGACATGGAGTGGTAGTACCTGTTAGGGTTACATCTATGGGTCAAATAGAAATGGTCAATGATTTACTACACTTGAAACCATTTAACAGTGTGCAAACAAATGATTAATATTGAATTATTAGTATTAGATAGCAATACTCGAAACCATTTAACTGAGTGCTCATTTAAAAATGTTACCATCAGACTTCATTTACAATATATATATATATATATATATATATATATATATATATATAAAACAGGATTTGGCATTAAATACCTACAAGGGTTGATATATCATAACAGTAAAACAAACAAATGTTTAATATCAAATAAAATGTTAGATAGCAATGTTTGAAACCAATTAACTGTGTGCAAACAAATGAACTCTGGCTCATTTAAAAATAATCTTACCTACGAACAACTCCATTTATATATATTTAATATACATACATATATATGTATGAATTAGATTTTTGGCATTAAATAACCCACAAAGGCTGATATGCCATAAAAAATAACTCATCAATAACTTGATCTCTGACACTTTAAACATACAGATCTCTGACACTTTAAACATACAGAAACTTTAAGCATACAGATAAAATTGATACAGATCTGAATTAACATAAAATGACTTTTTTATCCAGATGAATCTTGACGTCGTAAATTTCAATTATTGAAGTCCAATCAGCAAAACTTTTATTAATCTGAAATTATTTTGCAAAATACAGGGTGTTCCAAAAATCTTGATATCATTTGAAATGTACAATGTCAGAAAAATTTATATTATTTTGTAATCTAATAATTTGACCAATTATCGTTCAAATGATCTCAGATTTTAATTTATACAAATAATTCAAAATTCTTTATTTAATGCTCCATCTTATTATTTTCTGTTATAAAAATGCCTTTCAGAGGAAGAAAAAAATTATTATTTAAACTTTAAACATTGAATTTTGAATTGTTTCTCCACATGCTGTTAAAATTTAAGATCATTTAAACAAGAATTCGTCAAGTAATAAGACAACAAAATGATATCAATTTTTTAAAAACATCCAGTACCTCTCAAATGAACAATATAAGGAAATACACGAATAATAGCAATATTGCTATTCGTGTATTTCCTTATGTTGGGGTTGGAAAGCATTAAGCAAGTTTTCTGTACGTTGATGAAAAAAGTAAACTCCCTTGATATTCCAACTCCTTAGAATGAGACAATTTCCAAAATTCGTATTTTTCTTTTATTAATCTCAAAATCACTGAAAGATGCTTAGAATATAAGATTTTTTTGAAGTGATAGAGCGTCAAAATCGAAATACAATAAAACAATTTTATTATCAAAAGAAAGTTGACGTAAAAGCATTCGATAAAAACACCGTTTTATTTAGGACAGAAAGTGAAGAGACATTGAAGAATTATTCCCCTTGATTTTAAATATTCTTAGTGAGAGACTTGATTAGAAATGAATATTCTAAAGCTGATATGCTTACTTTGAATTAATTAAAAAGAACCAGAGCATTTAATGAGAAATAAGACGAAAGAAATACAAGTAAAAAAACTAATAATAAATGAATGACTACTTCTTGGAAATTTACTAAAGACCCAATTTCATCTTTTTCTAGAATTTGTAAAGTCAACTTCTCTCTGTGTACACAAGAAAATACCATTGTGTATAAGTATCACTTGGTCTGAAATATTAGAATCACATAAATTTTTATTATCAAAAATAAAGCAGGAATTCTTCCAAGCTGTAGCCATATTAGTACTATTGTATGGTTGTACCACTTGGCCTCTGAAGAAATGCTTAAGGATATAGCTTGATGGGAAGTACAAAAAGATGCTGTTTTAAACAAATCCTGGAAGCAGCAACCCACAAAAGAGCAGTTGTATGGCCACTTACTTCTTATCACTCAAACCATCCAAGTATAATGAAAAAGATATGCTTGGGATGAGTGAAAACTAAAGACAAACTCATAAGCAACATTTTCCTATGGACTTCTATACTTGGACACCCTAATGTTGGTCAAGCAGCAAAGACTTAGATATATCAGCTCGTAAGGACACTGGATGCACTCAAGAGGACCTGCCAGGAGTGATGACCAATAGGGATGGATGGTAAGGGAGAATCAAGGGAATCCAATGATGATGATTTATTAATTTAATTATGTCAGGAAAATTATTGATCATTTATGATAGCATAAAGGATTTCTTTTTTTTTTTTTTTTTGATAAAATATTTGAATTATATCATTTTTAATAAGTTAATGAATATTTGGAACTGGAAAAAATAGGAAACATAGATGATGTTCCAGTAAGATTGAATAGGCCATCCAAACATTTTACTTAAATGTATAAGTGTAGGCGGGGGTAGGTCTTGTATGCCCTTAAATATGATTGTTGGAAAATGTGACATGTAACAGTTTGCTTACAAATGATTAGTATCATGTCTTCAGTCAATAAAGATTATATAATCGAGCTTAGTATTAAATCCTGGATAGGTAAAGTTCCAAAAAATAAATCCAATATTGGCAAGGTGTTTGTTTCAAACAGGAGACATTTAATTAAATGGCTTACATGATTTGGACTTTTTATTGTAATTAGAAGATTCATTTTTCCCAGAATGCGACATTGTTATTTATTTTAGACTGGAACTTGCTTATAGCTTATACTAAGAAGATAATCCAATTATTCTAATTACAAAGATCACAATACTTCTTATTGTCAATGATTATGGTATTAAAAAATCTTGCAAGTTTGATACAAATCCCTTTGAATTGGATGAAAATCATTCTTAGATGGAAAATTAAAACTTTCTCTGAATAAAACCTGGCCACTAAATCATAAAAGATTTCACTAACCCAAATAAAAATACCCTATGTAACAGGGTTTGAATGCAAAAGTTCAAATAAAAAGAAATTTTGTAAAAACATTTTAAACTAAGTAAATAAAAACACAGATGGTTGAAGAAAGATCTGAAAAATATTGTTTTGAATCAAATAAAAATTCCAAAACAAGAACAAGTGATAAATATCATTCATATTGAAATGATTCCACCATCATTCCACTCTGGATCAAAAAGTCTACTACAACCATGCACATTTGTTGATAAATGACAATGATGAAGAAATAAATCAATCATCAGAAAAAGTAAATTTCTAATTAGTCAAAGTGAACAAATGGTCATTGCAAGGTAACCCCTACTTTCCAGAAAGAAGCCATGGAAGGAAATATTTGATAGGCACTAAAAAAAATGCTGACTAAAATTACCCCAAGTGATACCATTAATAGAAATACTAGACTTTGCATTCAAAGAAAAAAAATTGGTGACTGAAAAAAGAGATGGATGCAGCCAAGTAACCCAAGCCAAGCAATGTCTAGTATTTCTATTAATGGTATCACTCAAGGTATTTACCTTGAGTGATACCATTAATAGAAATACTAGACATAGCTTTCGAAATAAAAAATTGGTGACTGAAAAAAGAGATGGATGCATCAATGTAATCCCAAGTACCCTGAATGACACCATTAATAAAAATATGAGACATAGCGTTCATAAAAAAAAATTGTTGACTAAAAAGGGAGATGGATGCAGCCAAGTAACCCCAATTACCCTGGGCGATACCATTAATAAAAATACTAGACATAGCACTTGAAAAAAAAATTGGTAATTAAAAAAAAAGATGGATGCAGCCGAGTAACCCCAATTATCCAAAGTGATACCATTAATAGAAATACTAAACATAGCATTCATAAAAAAAAATTGCCGACTAAAAAAAGAGATGGATGCCTCCAAGTAACCCCAATTACCCTAAGTGATACCATTAATAGAAATACTAGGCAAAGCATTAAAAAAAATATACCTGACTAAAAAAAGAGATGGATGCAGTCAAGTTACCCCAAATACCCTAAGTGATACCATTAATAGAAATACTAGACATAGCATTCGAAAAAAAAAAGAGATGGATGCACCCAAGTAACCCCTATTACCCTTAGTTATACCATTAATTGAAATACTAGACATAGTATTTGAAAAAAAATTTAGTGACTCAAAAAAGAGATGGATGAAACCAAGTAACCCCAATTACACCGAGTGATACCATTAATCGCAATATGAGACATAGCACTCAAAAAAAAAATCAGTGACTAAAAAAGAAAGATGGACGCAGCCAAGTAACCCCAATTGCCCTGAGTGATACACTTAATAGAAATACTAGACATAGCATTCGAAAAAAAACAACACTGGACTAAAAAAAGAGATGGATGCAGCCAAGTAAGCCCAATTAACCTAAGTGATTAGATGAAATGGAATTACTTGGCATGGCACTCAAAAAAAAAGTTAAGAGAGGAGATGGACACTGACTTATAATACCTGCAGCTACCCTAAGTGCATCACTTAGGGTAGCTGCGGGTATTAGTGCATCACTTAGGGTAGCTGCGGGTATTAATGGCATCCATTAAAGGAAATACTTGCCTTGACAGTTTAACAAACAAATAAGAGACAAGTAACAAATAGATAAAGAGAGAGGAGAAGGGCACTGCCAAATGACCTTTATTATCCTGAGTGATGCCATGAAAGGAAATAAGCAACATGGCACTCCAACAAACAAATAGTCAAAGAGAGAGGAGATTGGAACAGCTGAATAACTTCTATAATCCCAAGTGAAATGGAAATACTTGACATGTCACTCAAACCAATTGCTTAAGAGGGGACATAAGAACTGGCAAATAACCCCCATTACCTTGCACTCCCACAAACAAATAAGTGAAGACAGAGAAGATGGGCATTGCCTAGAAACCACAATGACCCTGCATGATGCCTTGAAAGGAAATACTTTACATGGCTTCCCAACAAACATGGTACAAATAGGTGAAAAAAGAGGATATGGCTACTGTCAAGTAACCCCCATTACTACTAGTAATGCCACGAAAGGAAATATTTGACATGGCACTCTAAAAAATAGGTTAAGAGAGGAGATGGGCACTGTCTAGTATTCTCAGTTACTCTGTGGGATGTCTTGAAAAGATTTACTTAGCATGGCTCTCCAACAAACAAACAGGTGAAAAGAGAGGAGATGGGCACTGCCAAGTAAACCCCATTATCCTGAATGATACCAAGAGTGGAAATACTTTACCCTGCTCTCCAACAAACAAATAAGTGAAGACAGAGGAGATATTCACTGCCTAGAAACCACAATTACCCACCATAATGCTAAGAAAGGAAGTTCATCATATGGCACCTCTGCAATTAGGAGAAGAGAAAGAGGATGGGCACTGCCTTGTAATCCCAATTACCCAAAGTGATGCTGTGAAAAGATGCACTTACCATGGCTCCTCAACAAACAAATATATGAAGAGAGAGGAAATAGACCCTTGCAAGTAATCTAAATTACCTTGAAGTGATACTATGAAAGAAAATATTTGATGTGACAGTACAACAAAGAAATTAGGGAAGAGAGAGATGGGCATAGTTAAGTAACCCCTATTATCCTGAGGGGTGCTATGAATGGAAATATTTGACACTTAAACAAACAAATAGTTAAAAAGAGAGAAGCATGACACAGTCAAATAGCCTATAGAATACACATTTTTTTAGCCTTAAAATAATCAACCCCCAAAACATAGATAAGAACATTCAAGAAATTTCGGATCAAAATCACATTAACATTGAAGTTACACTTTTATATTTTTCAAACAATCAGCAAAAAACACAAAATAAGAACATTCTAGAAAATTCGTCTCAGAAACTAATTAGAAAAATATTTGGGCTCCAAAATAAATAAGTAATTATATGAATTAAAGAAATGTCTATGTGCTTGAATTTTAGGACCCACAATAAAACTTAACAAAATCCTATTTTAGTTCCCCCCAAAAGTATAAATAACGAAGAATTTAATTAACTAAGGCATTCCACTGCCAGACAGAGAGAGGCAAGGACACAGAGCGAAGAAGCATGCGACATTCTTTTACCAACTACCGGAACGCAACACGTTGTCGCCAAAGATCATAAAAAATGCATGTGTGAACTTAAGAAAACAAAAGGCCCATACTTATGGTTCCTCACATATATACACACATGCATATACATGTATGTAAGTAAAGTCAATTTTTTATCCTTTTTACTTTGGCCAACTATGGACACATTGATTCAATAGACTTTCCTGAAACATACACACGCACACATGGGTGAACAAATCATATTTTTATTCAACTGGCCATAGCTGTATTTTCTACATACACACACACACATGCACATAAAATGAACAATGTATTTTAATAATTTTTATCCTGTTTGTTATGATAATTAAATTGCTTGTTTCTTAATGTTTGTTATTGTCACATTCCATTTGTTTACGTGCTTGTAAAATTTGTGTTGTATTTGTGGAAACGAAACCTGAAAGTATCTCCCGTAAACTATAGAAGGTCCTCCACAAGCCCCTGTTATCCTGAGGGATGCCATGAAAGAAAATAAGTGACATGGCCCTTGGACAAACAGGTGAAGAGAGAGGAGATGGGCACTGCCAAGTAACTTCAATTACCCTGATTGATAAGATGAAAGGAAATACTTGACATGGTACCCTACCAACCAAATAGGTTAAGAGATAAGAGATAGGCCCTGCCAAGTAACCCTAATTACTCTATGTGATGTCATGAAAGAAACTACTTGATGTGGCACTATAACAAAGAAATATATGAAAAGAGAGGAGATAGGCACTGCCAAATAATCTCCATTATTCTAAGGGATGCCATAAAAGAAAATACTTGTCATGGTATCCCAACATCCTCATAGGTTCCTTGGTCTTGAACTAACAACACAATAAATCTCATCATGGTTGAACCTATGAGGTTTAACTTTCCTGCATTCTGTTCCATCTTCAAATTATTCGAAAGAATTCAGCATTGGTTTTTATAGAAGCAATCTAATATGTTTAAGCAAACCCTTTTCCTATACTTACCATATTTGTTAAGTTGCTGAAAGAAGCTGCTTTCTTCATTGTCAACCTTTATCATAACAAATGCTTGAGTAATAAGCCTATAAGTTTATTTGGATTTATATCAAGGTTTTATATTTCTTATCATGGAATATTTGGTTAGTAAATTATTTAATCCAGCACTCAGCAGTCAATTGTTTGTGTGACAGTTGCAACTATTTACTGAAAGTGACCTACAATTGACTATTTCTCTTATTGACCAAATGACTCACGTGTTAGAATTTTCATTTTTCTCTTTCTACCTGAGAAATGAGCAGATGATTTTTGTATTCAAGACATTTTGTAAAAGTAAGAGAAATATTTGTCAACAATTTGTTGCATTATCGGTGTTTTTTGGGGCAAATCATCTTCTAGAATAGGTCACAATGTGTCACACAATCATAGACACAGTTTTATTGATAAAGACAACTGAGATGAATTTGTCTGTCCTCAAGAAAAATTCAATTGTTTGATCTAGAACTATTAAATTTGTTATGTGTACTTATGGAACTCAGGGAAGGTAAATTATATAAATTTTATATATACATATTTATATATATATACATTTATATATAAATAGGTTCACAAAGAGATTTATATTGTTTTAAAAATTGTGGACCTATTCATTTTAAAATATTTACTTTTTCTCTCTTTAGATCAACAAAAAAAAATTACATATATATATATATATATATATATATATATATATATATATACAGGTTCATGTGTGTATATGCATGAGTGTACATATACATATATATATATATATATATATAATTTAAATCTGTGAATTGACTTAAAAGGAATAATCCAAATATAAGTGCTAATTGCACAGCAAATTGATATATATAGAAAAATATATTTAAAAAATTCACATGCAGAGCCAAAAATACCTTTGATATCAAGAAAAATCAATAGATATAATCCATGATAAATTTATTTCACCAGCTAGTTAACTGGTTCACCAAATGGAATTTGAACAGAAATGGGTTTCTTTTTCACCATTTACATTAGGGAATAGATTTCACCTGAAGTAAGTAGGAATTCTAATTTAAATATACAAATAAGTAAGTAAGTAAGTAAGTAGGAATTCTAATTTAAATATACAAATAAAAAAAATATACATATATATATATATATATATATATTGGCTTAAATATTTTTCAATAGATAATAAATGAATATACTAGCCTTTTATTTCCAGTTTTTCATCGGTATTAATCTTTTTTATTTCTTAGTAATAAACAGATTTCAGGCTTAAAACTTTTATTAAAATTTATTCTAAATTTCTAATTTTTAAATTTACTATAAAATTTTAAAATTTTCTATTTTTCATATACATTTTTAAGAATCAAACAGTATTACCCTAATTCTAGTTGTATTTCAACTTAAATTTAATAAAAAGTTTAATTGTTTATAAATTACCGATATCTACGTTTATTTGAATTTTTGAAAATCATCAAATGATATTGGATTTTTTTATCCATTATTTTAATCCGTTAATAATACAACTATCTGTCGACTAATATACATAAAGATAATAATATAGTTATTTAATTGAATCTCTATTATTTAAGCAAGGTGAATCTTTAATAGTTATCTCCCTTCTTGTGTATAAAAACTTTTTTTACTTTAAATTTTAGCTCCATACTATTCATTTAGTGGCACAAATAAATGAATTTAAAAATTTAAACAAAATTTTTTAATGTTTTTGTGTAATATTCATGCATAATTATTACATAAAATATAATAATATAGAAATTTAAGTTTCTTATTGTTAATCTTATAATCCTAGATTTGTCCTTATATACAAAATTGTAGGTATTATAACCATTATCAATTTATATTTTTTAACGAGGGTTAAAATTTAAATTTATTAAGGGATATATTTCTAGGCTTAAGTCTAAATATGAATTACACTGGGGGAAACACTAATATCAAAATGATTTATTATACAATATAATCACTAAAGGGGGCCTAAATTTAGAATAATAAAAAAGGTTTCTTTTTTAATTCTTTAAATTTTAACTAAAAGATCTTTTAATACTTATAGTGTTGTAGCATAACTTATATGCAATTTTTTCAAAAGTCTATATTAGTTTAAACATATTATATCTATAATAATTATAAATAGATCCTTAAAAATAAAAATTATTGTAGCCATTATTTATTTGTTTAACATTGTTTAATGATAAAGATTACAATTTAATATCATATTTTAAATTTACTTCTATGTCTACAGTTAAATATAAATTATTTTCTTTCATTTAATAAATTAACTATATCTTCATATTTTAAAACACTAATTTTTTCTTCTAGACATAAATTGCATCTACTATCTAAACTACTTGTCAAAGAGGATTTTTTCTAGACATTCCAGTTTGTTATTGGGGTTAATCCTTAGTCTTTTAGTGTCCAGTAATATTCAAATAAGGCTGTTTGGTTCCTTAGTAAGGGGTTATTGAAAGATTGTCTATGGTTATAATATTGGAACTTCCACTTTAGTGATGAAATCCCAATATAAACATTATTATCAAAATCACCTTCTTTAGGGGAATATTGGCCTGGTAAACTACATTCTCTTGATTAGAGTTTCCTAACCAAGAGGCACTCCTCTTTAATTCTACAATTACTAATAGGTTTATTTGTTTCCTTATTTTTCCAATTTAAGTTGGCCAGTAATTTTTATTAGGATTATAAATTATTCTCGATATATAGCTGATTTTCTAGGTATTTCTATTAAAGAAGACATAGAAAAATAATATTTCTTAAATCAATAAACATTAATATTTAAATTTTGGCCTTGAAATATATTCTTATAGAAATATTAATTGATCAAAATGATGGATAAAAAATCCAATATCATTTGATGATTTTCAAAAATTCAAATAAACATAGATATCGGTAATTTATAAACAATTAAACTTTTTATTAAATTTAAGTTGAAATACAACTAGAATTAAGGTAATACTATTTAATTCTTAAAAATATTTATCAAAAATAAAAAAAAATTAAATTTTATAGTAAATTTAAAAATTAAAACTTTAAAATAAATCTTAATAAAAGTTTAAAAGCCAGAAATCTGTTTATTACTAAGAAATAAAAAAGATTAATACCGATGAACAATCAGAAGTAACAGGCTAGTATATTGGAAAATCTTTTTAAGCTGATATATATATATATTCCTATAGGTGTATATACATATATTTCTATGTATATATTTTCTTATATATGTATATTTAAATTATAATTCATTATATTCCTTAATTGAGGTGAAAGGTTTTCCCTCATGTTAATGATGAAAAAGAAACCCATTTCTATTCAAATTCCATTTGGTGAACCAGTTAAATAGCTGGTAAAATAAATTTATAATGGATTATATCTATTGATTTTTCTTTATATTAATGGTATATATATATATATATATATATATATATATATATATATATATATATTTGTAGATATAAAGAGATTGTTGTTGATCCACCAAGAGAAAAGTAAACACTTTTAAATGAATATATCTATAAATCATCAATTTTAAAATATTTGAAAAAAAAAAGAATATATATATGTATATATGTGTGAGTGTATTTGTCTATGCATATATGTATATATATGTATCAATTCATATGTGTATAGATATGTGTGTATATATGAATATACTTATGTATATACATGTATATGTAAATGTAATCAGTAATCTTAAGGTCCGTTTGTATCTCTAATTTGAATCCAAATTCATTGAATAGCCTATGTAATTTCTTTCTAATATTATCACATTTCCTAGGTGTACTTTTATCGAAAATAATTAAGCCATCGTTGTGATATAGCCCGTGCTATTAGGATCCACTATATTATTAATATTAAATAACAATAGACACCCCATGAGTATTAGGCGAAACTGTAGTAGGATAGTCCCGACTCATGAATTAATTTTTGAATATATACATATGTATGTATATATATGTATATATGATATGTATATATGTATATGTCTGTGTATTTGCAAAATTTCATTCGTCTTTGGAATAAGAATAAAAGTATATCCATGTTTTGATATTTTTAACTTTTAAATTCTCAAATAAAAAATTCAAAATGAAATCCTTTGAATTATCCAAATTAAATTTAACCTTCTGGGTTTTTTTTTTTTTTTTCACAGCCCAGTTGGCTGCGATTGTAAAATATACTGACCACATCTCTGCTGAGAGGCAACACCCTGCACCTCAACAAGTGTCCTATCCAGGACACTATCTGATGGTGAGGCTCCAGTCATGAAGATTTGGAGACTATGGCATACATCTTCATAATCATTGCTCTCAAGTCCACTCTGATTCAGAGAAGTAATACCAGTTAGGGTCCCATCTAAGGGTCAAATTGATCTGTTAAGGTCCCATCTAGGAGTCAAATAGACCTGTTATGGTCACGTCTACGGGTCAAATATATTTGTTAGAGTCCCATCTCTGTAATCATTTTTTATACATGAAAATGTTTCTGAGCAAATAAATGAGCTGTTGCTCATTTAAAAATGTTACCAACAGACTATTCATTTGCAAGTTATATATATATATATATATATATATATATATATATATATATATATACTAGCTGTACCCGGCCACGCATTGCTGTGGCTCAGTTTGTTTAAATGGAAAAAAAAGAAGAAAATTCATATTTCTGATATGTTTAATTTTCCAATAATTGGATAATCTATACAAATAAAAATGTTAATGTTTGTTACTAACCGATAATTTCCAGTTTTATACCATTCAAATTCAGGAGTGTTTTTATATACTTATTATCAATGTATTGGAAAATTAAACATATTAGAAACATGCATTTTCCTTTTTTTTTTTTTTTCCATTTAAACAAACTGAGCCACAGCAATGCATGGCTGGGTACAGCTAGTAAGTATATAAAAACACTCCTGAATGCGAATAAAATACTCTCTGAAAATTTTTAACCAATTAGTTGTATAAAACTGGAGATTATCGGTTAGTAACAAACATTTACATTTTTTAACTTTAAGATGTTTGAACTTTAAGAGAAAAAAAATGTCATATTGAAAAAAGAAAAAAAATATTTAGTAAACAATTCATTACTACTGAACCAACGAAATATGGTTTAAGAAAGAAAACTTTTTAATGGATGTCTTTCGTTGAATTTAAACACAAAAAATATTTTGTAAACAATTCGTTAGAATAAAAAAAAAATTACTTACTACTGAACCAACGATATATGGTTTAAGAAAGAAAACTTTTTAATGGGTGTCTTTCGTTGAATTTAAACACAAAAAATATTTTGTGAACAATTCGTTAGAATAAAAAAAAATTACTTACTACTGAACCAACGAAATAAAGAAATTAAGAAATTAATTTTATTTAAGAAATAAAACTTTTTAATGGATGTCTTTCTTTGAATTTAGACACAAAAAACATTTTGGGAATAATACGTTAGAACAAAAAAAAATTTACTTACTACTGAACCAACAAAATATGGTTTAAAGTTTAGTGTCTCTGTTTAAGTCAACCGAAAAAGAAAGAAACGTGACAAAGCAAAAAAAAAAAAAAAATAATAATAAGTCACGTGTAAAACTCTTGTAAAACGTAAGTTATTTTTTCGTGTCCGGCTTTTGTCGGAGAAAAACGACTTATTAAAAATATTTTTTAAATTATTGTAATATTCTTTGATAATAAGTATATAAAGACACTCCTGAATTCGAATAAAATACTCTCTGAAAATTTTTAACCAATTAGTGCTATAAAACTGGAGATTATCGGTTAGTAACAAACATTTACATTTTTATTTATATAGATATATATAATTTGCAAATGTATAGTCTGTTGGTAATCCTGTTTATATATATATATATATATATAGGATTTGACATGAAATAACCCACAAGAGTTGATATGCCATAAAACACAACCAATCATATTTTTTTCAATGTAAATTAAATGTTCCTATACCAGTTTCCTTGAAATTAGAAAGTTAATTTACTTAAACTTTGAATCAATAAATGTTTGTTAAATGTCTCAAACTTATCATGACTTTCGAATCTGCAAAATTATACAAAGATTCTATCAAAAATGATAAGTGCACGAAATTTTTCTTGTAATTCAGAAATGAAGATAAGAAACTTGTATAAATTATTCTAATCACACTAGAGAAATAAGAAGAAGAAGAAGAAGAAGAAGAAGAAGAAGAAGAAGAAGAAGAAGAAGAAGCCCGTGGCACAGCGGATAGAGGCGTTGAGTCTCTACGGTTCTAGGTGTGCATTTTCAGAAGATAGTTTCAATTCCTACCCAAGCCGGACAGAGGTTTACTTGGTCAAAAAGGTGGCGCGATAGACAACAACTATGGAAGGCAGTAATTACTGGGGATACGGTTACAAGACTCAGAATTCCTATCCGAGGTCACGGTTAATCACCTGAAGAAGGCCAGAGGTGAAATTTGGTCGAAACGTAGTGAAGAAGAAACAACACAAAAACTACCAAGATGAGGACAAAAAAGTCCGCAATAAATAATAAAAATTAAAATTAAAATTAAAAACAAAAATTAATCCTCTGATTTTAGGTTGTAGGTTATTCTAGTTATTGGCATATCAACCCTTGTAGGTTATTGGATGCCAAATTGTTTTAGGTAATAGGATACTTGGTTGGTTTGTTGGTCGAAATGCATGTCAATCCATCTGGGGTTATCTTAGTGTTCGCCAATGGTCTGGGAGACCTGGGTTCAATCCCAGGTCGCGTCATACCAAAGACTTTAAAAATGGAACTTCATACCGCCTTGCTTAACACTCAGCAATATAAGGTACGTATCAAGGGTAAAGTGGAGAAATCCAGGGAAAGGAGTAGCGTCCTCCCTTACACCTCAGTGTAGCAGCTATTGAAAAAGGAGCCTTCGGACACCCTCAACTACGGTTGCCAACTTTACTAACTACTAGGTTATTTGGGTTGATGGCATATGAACCCTTGATGTTTATATATTGCCAAATCCTCTTCACACACACACACACACACACACATATATATATATATATGTGTGATTTTTCAGTGATGGAAACTGAGTATGATATACATCGAGAGAGAGAGAGAGAGAGAGAGAGAGAGAGAGAGAGAGAGAGAGAGAGAGTGTGTGTTAGAAGAAGAAAGAGAGAAAAAGAGAGAGATGATCATGCTGAATTTGAATGATTATGATTGGTAGATAGTTAATAGAAAATAAGATAAATCTCTGGAAGAGTCTATGATGGCTGGTCCTATTCTGGATTGGTCTGAGTTGGTTCTGGATAAATTATTTAAATTTTCTTTAAGGTCAACTTTAAAAGCCTTTCATTGTTAAATCGCACTCTATTAATAGAATTTATTTCATAAATTTGACTTATGGGCACCTCTGGTGGTGTAACGGTTAGCAAGCTAGACTAGCAGACCTACACGAGTGAGTTCGAGTCTCATTGGGCGCCCCATTCATTCGGCCTTGTGCCACATCAAAGCAAAGCGCTTTGTAAATTACATAAATTTGACTTATACTAAGTTAAAGCTTAAAGTTTAATAGTGTACGCATAAACTTTTTTTTTTCTGATCTGACTGGAGTTTTTTCTTCCTTGGAAGAATACTAGGTAACATCTGTGACAGGAGCTCAATAATAATCAACCAATCTCATCTCAAAGAGTGGCAGCTGTTGATGAGAAAAACAAAAAAAAAACAGCTATCAAAAAATTTCTATGACTCTGTGTTAGGGAACTCTGCTATCAGTACAATTTGCTGCTGCTACTGCTGCTGCTGCTGCTGATATCATATGTAAATAAATAAGGGTAAGTATTCTATAATTACTATGTAATATTTACCTGTCATAGAAAATATAATGATTTGGTTGAGAGCAGAATCCACACTCTTATCATTAAGTTACTGACTAGACTGAAAGCTGATTTATTCTCTGATTGATCGCTCTCGTGCCAACAGAAATTTTGCTACCACGTGCTATTTTTGCTGTGTTAACCTAACATGCCATTACACACATCTCACAATTAGATCAATTGATGTGCGAGTAAGCGTGTGACTGCCTTAAAAGTGGAATTGGTTGCTGGGGGAAAAAACCATCATGATTGAAGAAAGGAAGTCAACATGTATTGAGAAATCTATTTGGATCAATAACGAGTGTTCTCTCTCTCTCTCTCTTTCTCTCTCTCTCTCTCTCTCTCTCTCTCTCTATCTATCTATCTAGTTTCTTGATACCCTCTCTCTCCCACTAAGGCGCCTCAGGTGGTGTAATGGTTTGCAAGCTAGACTAGCAACCTTTCACGAGTGAATTTGAGTCTCAATGGGTGCTCCATTCATTTGGTCTTGTGCCATATCTAAGCAAAAAGCTTAGTAAATTTCTACTACTACCCACTCTCTCATTTTATCAATCTCCTTTCTCTGTACTCTCTCTCTCTCTCTCTTTCCTTCTCTATTTATTAATCTTCTTTCTCTATACCCCTTCTCTCTCTTCTTTGTCTTTCTCTCTTTTGTCTCTCTCAATATATATCTCTATATGTGTCTTATGCTGTGTTTTAACAATTAATATGTGCATGTAAAAGCCGAATGTCATAATCAACTTCACTTTTTGGTCTGCTGCCTCCCCCTCTCTCTCTCTCTCTGTCTCTGATATCCATAACTTTAGAGAAAGACAGAGAGAGACAAGAAGAACCAATTTTTTAAAAATTTCTTTACAGAAAGAAAAAAACTGAGTTTACGAATATTTGTTAACATTTCAAAAAATCCCCCCCAGCCCCGTGTTATTTTCATCGTTTGTTTTTATCCTTGCCATTCTCCAACAGTAAAATAACAGCCCCGATGATATTCCCTGTTTGTTCAATCTACCACCACCCACCCATTTTCTCCTGTACATTTGAAGAAGAAATTGCCACCGCCACCGCCAAGTGCGTGATTATTTGAAGCTTCTTGCAAGAAGCAAGTGGTTCTCCTCGTCATTTTTTCTTAACGCCCAACATGTACTAACAGCTGAATAATACGCTCACAAAAAAGGACTTTTCAGATTGATATGTAAAACTTGGTTCGGGTAAGTAAAAACAGCATACACAAAAAAAGATTCTTTTTTTAAAAATACAAATTAACACACACACACACACACACACACACACACACACACACACACACACACACACACACACACAAATCGTGGGTCTTTTTTTCGGCAGAAATTGAGGAATTTTATTTATTTGTTTGTTAGTCTATGCCTCCCACCCCACCTAGATTTAAAAAAAACAACAAAAAACGAAAAAAACAAAACAAAAAAAAAAAAACAAAAAAAAAACACTAAACAAAAGAAGGATAGATTTTATTGCTAATGAAATATAAATTTTTGTTTCTCCCTTTCGATTTTTTTTTTTTTGACTTCATTCAGGCTTTTTTTTAAACGATTTTATTTCGCACATTTCCTAGACAAAAAAAAAAAAAAAGAAGGAAAAGATTCTTTTCTTGTTCATTATTGATTCTGCTATGGTTTTGGTTTTGTTCTTTGTTTAATGGCATATCAACCTTCGTGGGTTACTTAGGGCCAAAGCTATTCTTGGAGAAAAATAGTGGTACTATTTGATCCGTTGCTGAGGGGAGGGGGAATCATAGGATTCATATATTTCCCAAGAGTATTATTAATATTAACCAAGCCTTTCTGGGCACATCTGAATCATTTGGGTCCCTTCAGAAAAAAACATTTTTTTCGACAAAACCTTTTCTTGTTTAATATTGAAAGGAGTTCTCTATATTCTGCTAATTCGTTAGTTTTGAAAAATATTACTTTTATATGATTTAAGAAGAGGGTCTTGTTTACAATATAAATGCAATGTCGAAACGATCTCTGACTTTCTGACATATATAGTTATCTTTCCTTTGGTCTTCTTATATCATTCCTCCATAGAAGGAGAAAATCAATAAGAGTGGGAGATAATTATTTCACCATTTCAAATTTTCCATTTATAAATAAAAACAAAGAAAATGATAACTCGTATACATGCACGTGCGTAAAGTCATGGATCGTTTCGATATAGTATTTACATTGTAAATAGGACCTTTCTCTCTTTTAAAAACATATAAAATTATCATATTTCAAAACTGACAAATTGCCAAAGTAAAGCTATTCTGTATATATATATATATATATATATATATATATATATATATATATATATATATATATATATATATATATATTGTGAAAGAAAATTTAACAGAAACGGTCCAATGAGAAAATAAGCAAACTCACGTTTACATTCTCTGTAAGGTCCTCACAGATCGTCGAGGAGGGGGGGGGGAATAATAACCACCCAATAACCCCAAAATGCACGGTCAGTCTATTGTCCAGTGAAGTGCGAAAACGAACTATCTACTGGCTGAATTTTTTAATCCTCACTTTTGACTCATGTTAATTTAAAAAAGTAATAATTGCAGAAATGCGGGGGGGGGGATGATAAAATAAATAAAGCAAAAAATATAAATAAACAAATAAAATGAAAAAAAGATTAATTTATATTTCAGGAAACTGGAAAAAAAAAAGAAAAAAAGTCGCTTTAATTAAATAATAATTCGGCGTGTCTGGGGGGGGGTGTATAATTTTTTTCACTGACGTCACCTGACGATCGTAGCCGAGGAAGTTGGAGTCATGAGTTTTTACTTGACATTTAATTTTATAGAATTTATTGCATATTCTAATATTGCCCATCATTTTTGTGTATACATTTTAAAATTTAGAAGTAAATTTAACATGAAATTTTAAACTCACATATATTTATTTGTGTATATGTAAGAGTATAAATATATATGTATATATATGTGTGTGTGTGTGTGTGTGTGTGCCTATATATATATGTGCGTGGTGTGTGTATGAATATATATGTGTGTATGTATATAAATGTACGTATGTATATATGTATGTGTATTTATGTATATGTGTGTGTGTGTGTGTGTGTGTCTGTCTGTATATATATGCGTGGTGTGTGTATGTATATATATGTGTATGTATATGTGTGCGTATGTATATATGTATATGCGTGTTTATGTATATGTATATATGTGTGCGTATATATATGTGTGTGTTGTGTGTGGTGTGTGTGTGTACATATATATGTGTGTGTATATATGTGTGTGCGTCAATGAGTAAATATGTGAATATATATATATATATATATATATACGTGAATAGGAATATATGTGTGAATGTGTGTGTAAATATATGTATATGTGTTTGTGTGAATAAATATATATATATATATATATGTGTGTGTGTGTGTGTGTGTGTGTGTGTGTTTATATGTGTCATCATCATCATCATGTCGCGCCGCCAGCACGGATATCCCTGACCCTCTCCCGCCACTTCTCCCTATCATTCATCGAACTCCGGCAGGTCTTCAGGGTTACATCCTGTGTCCTCACATAGTTGCTGTATGTAAGTTCGTGCTGGTCGTCCTGATTTTGCACATCCATATGTGGGGGTCCACAGGAGTACATCGCTTATGAGCTCGTCGGTGCTTCTCCAGCAGTGTACCGCGTGTTTGGTTCGTCGAACTTGTATAGTTTTCGTGATGGGGGGGGCAAGTGTCCGTATAGTTGGTGTCTCGTGGGGTGTTGTCGCCAGGACTTGTTCAATACTGCTCTCAACATTCTTGTGTAATTTCCGTCTAGTTTCCTCTCCAGCCGCTTAGTTAGCGTCCATGTAGTGCATCCATATAGCAGTATCGACACAACCGCTGCCTGGAAGAAACTGCGTTTCATTTTATCGGTTAGGTCCGACTTCCATATGATCGAGAGCCTATCGATAGCCGTCCATGCCTTCGTCAGTCGTGTGTCGATGTCTTTTTCGGTTGATGAGACGCTACTTCCTAGGTAGGTGAATTTGTCTACTAGTTTCAGTGAGGCTCCGTCTAGTCTGGCAATGTTGCCCGTTTGGTTGTAACACATATATTCAGTTTTGTGTGCATTGACATGGAGGCCAATGCCAGCTGCGGCTCGTTCCAGACTATGCAGTAGTGTCTCTGCTTGATTAGGCGTATTCGCCAGTAACGCCAAGTCATCAGCGTAGTCGGCGTCCGTGATTGTTTTTGCGGGGTACCTTTTGCTTCTTCTCTTAGTCAGCTCGAAGCAATTTTCTCTGATTTTGTCGATCGAAGTCCTAAGCACGTAGTCTAGACAGATGATAAAGAGGTACGGGGCTAGTGTGTCTCCTTGTAGTACTCCTTCAACAATGTCGAAGTATTCCGTGTCTCCATCTGGTGAACGTACTTTCACTTTGGTGTTTCTGTAGAGAATCATTATCGCTGCTACGGTTTCTTTTGGTAGGCCGTATGCTAGTAGGATTTGCTCCATCTTCCCTCTGTGTATGGAATCGAAGGCCTTGGTAAAGTCGACAAATAGTAATGTCGCCTGAAGGTTTTTTGCCCGAACGCCTTCAAGGATTCTACGGATGGTCAGTATTTGTGAGGTTGTGGATCTATTTCTCCGCAAGCCATTTTGGTTTTTCCTAAGGATGTTGTCTATTTTGGGTTCTATGCGGTTTCGTAGTAGGGCATTGTAGATTTTGGCTGCTATGGATGTAAGTGTTATCCCTCGGTAGTTCTTGGCTAGTCCTAGGTCGCCTTTTTTAGGGAAAGGAAGGATGCATCCCTCCGTCCATCGTTCTATCCTATTTTGACTATAGACTGCGTTGCATTGCCGGAGCAGTATATCGTCAAATTGTCTAGTCTTCCACACTTCTGGGGGGGGGGATCTCGTCTAGCCCTGCAACTTTCCTATTTTTAATTTTTTTAAGAACCGAGTCGAGTTCTTCTTTGGTGAAAGGACCTAGTTTAATGTCTAATTGCTTACTGATAATTCTGGTGATCGGTTCATCTGTTATTTTCGGTGGGTTTCCTATTAGATTTTTGAAATGCTGTTCCCACAGTTTAACTCTTTCTTGTTGGCTTGCAGCTTTCAATTTTGCTTTGGCTGTGCTCTTCCTTCTACTTACTTCGTTTATTGTTTGCCAGGCTATCCTGGATTGTCTATCTTCCACCGAGTCTCTAATCTTATCTATCTGATTTTGTATGTATTCTGCCTGTTCTTTTAGATATATTCCTGCTAATTGATATTGTGCCTTTTCTAGTTTTCGGGCATTTGTGTTTGTTGGGTTCTTTCGATAGCTTTTGGAGGCAGTTTTCACGAGTGCACGTTTTTCTCTAACCGCTAGCGTTTCCCAAGGGACTCTATATTTAGTTCTAGGTTTTGTTGGAATACACTTTGATGCCGCCTCAAGGTGTACTTCTACAAAATTTTCATATTCGTCATTTGGGGTACCTTTTTCTGCCTTCTCTTGTAGTGCTTCGAATCTGTTTCTTAATTCTAATGCATATTTATCTCTAATATCTCTGTTGTTGAGTAGGGCCCAGTCATAGTGCTTGGTTGTCGCTTTTCGTGTGGCGTTTTTTCGTAGGCTTAGTCGTACTTTGGCTGTAACTATTCGATGATCGGAGGACACACCCTCGAAAGAGGAGTATGCCTCGCAATTCATCGCACTGTTTTTCCATTTCCTGTTTATAAAGACGTAGTCTATCTGTGCTTTACTCTTATTCGCGTATGTGTAGGTCCATAATTTCCCCTACCTTTTTTGAAAGTTTGTATTGAGGCATGTTAATCTATTTTCTATCATGAAATCAATTAGATGTTGTCCATTCCTGTTTGACGCGTTGTGTAGGCTGTATTTGTTGCTTCTGTTTTTCCCGATTTGTGCATTCATATCTCCGCCAATGACTAGCAGGTTGTGTTTCGGAATGCTACGTACTAGGGAGGATAGATCTTCGTAGAAGGTAACAATTTTGTTTTCTTCGCTAACATTGGTAGGGCTGTAGCAGGAGATAATTGTTGCTTTGGGGTTGCCATTAAACGTTGCGGCCATTATCCGAGGTTGTATTCTCTCAATGCTGTTTAGTGTTTTTAACGCTCTTGGTCCTATAAGCATTCCCACCCCTCCTACCGATACATTGACAGAGTTTTTCCATGCCGATACAGTCACCAGCATCCATCCATTGCCAGTTTCGTGATATTTGATATCTTCGGTGTGCGTGTATCGGTGCTCTTGTATGCAAATTACGTCTATCTTATGTTCTACGGCTGATGCAGTTAGCTCTGATAGTTGACCTATTCTATTTAGGGTTCTAACGTTAAATGTCGCTATCTGTATTGTTTGTTTGCATTTTAGTAGTTTTTGTTTGAGCTCTGTAGCTGATTTTTCGAACACTGAGGCCAGGGCTCCAACCTCAGCAGGACGCGCCCCTTTTTCACCCGCGCGAAGAGCGATGCAGTTCATGTATGTGGTTTGAGTACGAGTCATGGTTATCTTTCGATGGCTGTTTTTATTTTCATCAATAGAAGCCACTCTTATAGATGAGCAGCAGTAGTTCCCCGATCAAACTAACAATCCTGAGCGTTAAGCCGCAAGACTCACACGTACATCATGCTGCTTCCCATGTGTACGTGAAAAAAAGAAAAAAAAAAAAAAGAAAAAAGAAAAAAGAAAAAAGAAGACCTTTTTACCTTAAGTTTTAACTTAGTTAAAGTCCAGGACTGCTGTATGTTTAAATTCAAAGAAATTTTGGGGTATATTTCATCCTATCATCCGATTCCGGCCCTAACAGGTTTTTATTTTATAGGTAGAATTTGATTTTTGACTTGGTTGCTTTTTTTTTTTTTTTTTCCATTACTGCAATGAGGGTGTGCAATCAGACTTCTAAGCTTTAGAAAAAGTTCTATTTCAATTTGCCCTGTATACTAAAGCATTCGACCAGGGTCGTTATACTTCAATTTTTTTTTATTTTTTTAATGTCGACATAAATGAGGAATATAGTGTATTTCATATAAGAACACAATATAGTAAAGACGTAAGAAATAATTATTTTAAATCAAATATGTGCATTTTTAAATGAACAGTTTAGTAGAATAAATTTACTGACCTCTGTGAAAAAACTTCTGGAAACGGAATCACTTCCAACGTATGCATACTATTTTAACAAATGCTCGATTGAATTATTACTAATTTTACTAGCATTTATATTAAAATTCCACTCCTATATCATGGTCATCTAGGGGGGTGGACAGAGAGAGAGAAAGAGAGAGAGAGGAGGAGTCATCTTTCTTTTATGGCTTCGTCTTAGCACGTGTTAGACTACATTTGAGGTGTTTTTTTTTTTGTTTTTTTTTTTCCTTTTCTTTGGGGGTGCATGTGTAAACATGTATATATGCGTGTGTAAATAACTATGTACATATATATATATATATATGTGTGTGTGTGTGAATATGTATATATGTACGTGTGAATACGTATATATATATATACGTATGTATGTGTATGTAAATATGTATATATGTGTATGTATAAATATGTATATATACGTGAATGTAAATGTGTATATATGTACGTGTGTGGGTAAATATATATATGTGTGAAAAAAAGTAGGGAAGGGTTTGTGTGAAAGGGTTTCATGGAAAAGATATTGACTATAATGTGATATCGCAGAAAATTGTCTATATTTTGATGTCTGTATTGTAATTGGGATTAAGAAGGGCTAAGAGGTAAATGATCAGGAAAAGCAAAAAGGATTTTCAAAAGTACGGTGGCACAGAATGAAAAAATGTGTTGTTTCTTTCTTATTCGTTTTCTTCCCTACTTCTTTCTTATCAACTCTCTAAAATCTATCTCCACTTTCAAAACAAAAAATCTTTAATGAAACATGATACATTTGACTTTAAATCCCTCTTAACTTTCCTGTTACAACAATACCCACTCCACCATCTTATTATTTCTCCTCACATGCTTTTAAATAGAAAAAACTCAGAAAACAGTCACAGTCTGAAGAATTTTGAGATGAAATAAAGCCGAACGAAATATTACACATCTATATTTGAGTTAAGTGTTTGATTTATCCAACTTTCCATATATTTCTATCACACACACACACACACACACACACACACACACACACACACACACACACACACACACATATATATATGAAAGAAATATATGGAAAGTTCTATATAAATATGTATATATATATATATATATATTTATATATAAATATATATATGTATATTTATATATATATATATATATATGTATATATGTATACGTATGCATTTAAATCTAGAGTCCCTCGGGAGACATTAGCGGTTAGGGAGAAGTGTGCGGACGTGAAAACTGCCTCCAAATGCAATAGGAAGAACCCAACCAATACCAATGCCCTGAAACTTAAAAAGGCTGAAAATGAATTAGCTAACATATACTTAAAAAACAGACAGAATACATACAAAATTAGATCGATAAGATTAGAAACTCGGTTGAAAATAGACAATCTAGGATAGCATGGCAAACGGTAAACGAAGTGAGCAGAAGGAATAGCACTGCGAAAGCTAAACTGAAAGTTACCAGCCAACAAGAACGAATACACCGGTGAAAACAGCATTTCGAGAATTTCCTGCCCCGCCCCCGAAAGTTATACATGAACCAATCACGAGAATTATAAGTAAGCAATTAAACATCAAACTAGGACCGTTTACTTGAGAAGAACTTGACTCGGTACTGAGAAAAATCAAAAATAGAAAAGCAGCAGGGCTCGATGAAATACCCCAGAAGTATGGAAGACCAGATAATTCAACGACATACGGCTCCGACACTGTAATGCCGTATATAATCAAAACCCTGTAGACAGATGGATGAACGGATGCACTTTTTTGACTAAACTAAATAGCTTGAAATAGAAATGTTTTTGGCAATTGAACTGTGTACTTATGCTTCACTGAATTGTTTGAAATATACGTCTAGTGCGCTGCAAACCTAGGCTGCACTTCAAACCTAAGCCAAGAAAGGGAGGTCTCCCCAAGAAAATGTTCAATCTGAACAAACTTCAGTCAGCTGAAGTGAAAGCTGACTTTCAGGCAAACCTACTGTCCAAGTTTGAAAACAGCGACTGCCCAGAAGACACTTCTCCGGAAACACTCTGGGATCAACTGAAGAGTGCCATCCTCCAGACACCCGAGGAGGTTCTGGAGTTTACCAATAAGATGAACAAAGATGAGAACAACCAAGAGATTCAGGAACTGCAAGCAAAGAAGAGATCATCCCATCAAGCCCACCTGGCTCAGCTGTCACGTCCTGTGAGGAGGGCTGTCTTCCGTCTCATTTTCAGCATCCTCTAGCGCAAGCTTCGAGAGATCCAAAATGAGTAGTGGACCAATCTCGCGAAGACAACACAGCAATACGCAGACCTAGGTGACTACAGAGGCTTCTACAAAGCTCTCAAGGCAATGTATGGTCCAACTCACCGGGTCCAGAGTCCCCCGGAAACCATTCAAGGCAGAACTGGATCAACTACCTTCTGTGAAAGAAATTATCAAAGTTGAGGAGTGGCAAGGTAGCGGGAGTCGACGGGATTCCACTAGAGCTCTGGAAAGAAGGAGGACCAGCATTACGCAGTAAGCTCCACGAACTCTTTGTCTGTTGTTGGGATCTCCGCGATGCAATCATCGTCACCTTGTACAAAAACAAGGGAGAAAAGTCAGATTGCTCTAACTACCGAGGGATCACTCTGCTCTCCATCGCAGGAAAAATCCTTGCTCGTGTGTTCCAAAACAGATTGATAGGCACCATCACTGAAGACCACTTACCAGAAAACAAGTGTGGGTTCAGAGCCAACGGGGGCACCACAGACATGGTGTTCGTCCTCAGACAGCTCCAAGAGAAATGCAGGGAGCAGAACAAAGGACTGTATGTTGTGTTTGTGGACACAGCATTAGACATAGTGAGCAGAAAGGGACTGTGGATGATCATTGAACGTCTTGGCTTCTCCCAAAGTTTCTCAGCATGGTTATCCAAGTGCACACAGATCAGCGTGGCCAAGTTAGGTTGAATAGCGACCTCTCTGGATGCTTCCCCATCGTCAACGGAATGAAACAGGGTTGTGTTTTCAGCATGATGCTTAAACAGGTCATAGAAGACCTTAAAGATGACGGTGCTGCATGCATCCGCTACCGTCTTGACAGCAGTCTATTTAACCCCAGGAGAGTGCATGCCCAGACAAAAACCCTTGAGCAGCTGTTCCGTGACATCCTCTTTGCTGACGACGCTGCCCTCGTTTCCCACACCGAAAGAGCCCTGCAGGACTTAAGTTCCTGCTTTGCAGAGGCTTCCCAGCTCATCGAACTCGAGGTCAGCTTGAAGAAGACTGAGGTCCTTCACCAGCCTACACCCCTAGAAGAGTGTCGCCCTCCCTACATTACCATCGGTGGAACTGAGCTGAAAGCAGTTCATTAGTTCGTTTATCTGGGGTGTACCATCACATCAGACGCCAAGATCTACAGGGAAGTAGACAACAGACTGGCTAAAGCAAACAGCGCTTTCGGCAGACTCTACAAAAGAGTATAGAACAACAAGCATCTGAAGTAGAACACTAGAATCTGCGTCTATCGAGCCGTCGTACTCACCACCCTGTTGTACGGCTCTGAGTCATGGGTAACCTACTGCCACCATCTACGACTCCTTGAGCGCTTCCATCAGCGATGTCTGCACACCATCCTCAACATTCACTGGAGTAACTACGTCACCAATGTTGAGGTCCTTGATCAGGCAGAAATCACCAGCATAGAGGCGATGTTACAGAAGTCACAGCTACGTTATTCAGGGCATGTCTCCAGAATGGGAGGGCTGCCTAAGATGGCCCTGTATGGTGAACTCTCCTCTGACTACCGTGACAGACGGGCACAAAAGAAACGTTTTAAAGACTCTCTCAAGAAGACCCTCGGTACCTGCAACATTGACCATCACCAGTGGTCGAAACTTGTTGCAGACCATCAGGCCTGGCATCACACCGTCCACCAGGTCGTCTCTACCTTTGAGGACTTCCACAGAGCCAGCCTCAGGGAGAAACACCACAAGAGGAAGATCCCGGGAGCCTCAGCAGCCATACGAGACCAGACCTTTAACTGCAATCACTGCGGCCGGACTTGCCTGTCCTGAATCGGCCTAGTCAGCCATCAGCATGCCTGCAGTCGCCATAAACAGCCTCCTTCAGAAATCCTCGTTCGTGAAATCTAGCTAAGAAGAATATAATTGAAACTGTGGCAAATGGAGGAGCAGGTCTTGGCCTTTATCCAGAGCGTTGGTAGTCCAAGGAATCCTCAATAAACAAAAGAAAAATGTTTTCGGAAGAAATTCATCATCTTGTGGAAGTTTGGCATATTGCTACAGTTGTAGGACAAAGGAAACCGGGTGCATGGACCAAGTAGGAGAGTGCAAAAGACAAAGCTGTCACATGGGGCGACATCAAGCACATGGAACCCAAAAAATTAAGTTTCTTTATAAAGGCAGTCTACGACGTTTTACTAACACCACTTAACCTTCATGCTTGGGGTTAACTGCATCCGATCGATGCAGAACATGTGGGAAAACTACTAACCCCAAACATATTCTCACTGGATGCGAGTATGCTCTTAGAAGCTACACGTGGAGACATAATGACATCCTTAAGATTTTTGCTGAGGTTGTGAAGTCTGCCAATAAAGCTCTAAATGATATCACCAATAAAGCGATTCATTTCGTTAAAGAAGGAAATATTTTGAAACTTTTGCGTAAAAATAAGGACATCATTGCTCGATGGCTGCACGGACTGGCACGTCGAAACCGATTTAGAAAATCATTTCGCATTTCAAACAGAAATAACTTTAACGACCGAACGTCCAGATATTGTCATTTGGTCCGTTAAATTAAAAAAAAAACAAGGGATTGCTATAAAGGATTCGTAGTTAGATCTAGGTTAAAAAGAATTCTATACGAAGCTGTGAAATCGAACGCGACTGCGCGTGAGGAAGAAGTGCGAAGGTTTCTCGGTCGGTATATCAATTCCGTCAAGTCCCCGGATGGGCACATGCTGCGACTGAATCGCGAGATACGTGATGCCTTTCGGGGGCACTTTCGAGATCACTTTTCCCGCTGTCCTGATCTTCCGCTTCAGGAGTTTCGCAGCTATCTTGCTGACTTTCTTTCCCCTCCTTGGGGTGGCTGAAACGGCTAGTTGCGAGGGTGTGATTACTGAATGCGAAGTCTGTGATGCGTTGAAGCAGGTCGGCCTCAACAAGTCGCTAGAACTAGATGGCTTACCCTACGAAGTTTACTTGAGACTGCCGCACATGTTTGTGCCTATTCAGACGAATATGTTCAACCATTGGTTCACCCAGGGAGCCATCCCTGGTTGCATTACCAAGGGCGTGATCACATTGCTGAAGAAAGGTGGCAGGCATGTTTGAGAGGGATTAGATGACTACAGGCCCATAACTCTGCTAAACACAGAGTTTAAGATTTTGGCCCGGTTCTTAGCGAATTGTTTACAGATTGTCATTAGCGATCTGATCGGCCTCGAGAAGACCAACGCTATGAAGGGAAGATTGATCCAAGACAATCTGCACTTGATTAGCGAGGTCCTAGAGGGATAGAAGACGGCACAGAAGCCGCACTGATCAGTTTAGATCAATTCAAGGCCTTTGATAGGGTTGACCATCGTTTTTTGGCGTCTGTTTCGGAGACTGCCGGATTCCAAACAGAGTTCCGCAGATGGATTAGCATGATGTACCACAACCCTCAGGCAGTGGTGCAGGTGAACGGAAGGCGTTCGTGATCGAATGTTTGGTCTGGTAGGGCTGCCCCCTGTCTCCTCTTCTCTATGTCCTCGCTTTGGAGCCCCTGCTCCATAGGCTTAGGGATAAGGGGGCAAATCCGGCCCTGCACGGTGTCCCTTTTTATGGCCCTCTTACGGCAAGGGTTTCCGCGTTCGCCGATAATATCACAGTCTTTGTATCCCGCCACCTGGATATAAAGGCTGTGAAGAAGGCGGTTGAAGAGTACGAGCGGATCGCAGGAACCAAGTTCAACTTTGACAAAAGCGAAGGTTTGCGGCTCGGTGCTTGGAGGGGTAGCGATACCCTTCCAGGGCCCTTCCGCTGGAATGACGGACCCGTCCGCATCCTCGGAGTGTGGTTCAGGCCCGACCTCCAACTGGAGCGAAATTGGTCGGAAGTACAAGCTAGGGTGGATGCTCAGGTGGGAACCTAGCTTTCAAGGAGGTTGTCCTTAAAGGGCAGGGCGGAGGCGTGTGCAGTGTACTTTTTTCCCTTGATTTCTACCAATTGGCTGTACTTCCTCTGCCTAAGGCACGTCGGCTGGCTCTTCAGCGATCCCTCTCCAGATTACTCTGCGGGGCCGATGATCCGTAGACAGGTCTGCATCCAACGTACGCGCAATCCGGAGAGCCACTGGCTTGCTGAAAGACTTGCATACTTGGGCCGATCCTTGACGGGGGACGCGGTGTGGAGACGAAAGACGAGACGGACTTTTCCTCGCCTCCAATCAGACCCAAAGACTAAAGGTCGACGTAAGCCGATGGCCGAAACACCGTTTGTCCGCGAGTGCCGAGTGGCCCTTCGTAACTTTAATGGGTCCAGTGACATTTCACGGCCTCGGAAAGAGCTATATCGGTAGATAGTGGGGGATTCCGCTCCGGACCCTCTTAGTGAGCGGCGCGGCAGGACGGCGGAAGGAGATCCGCTCCCACTGGAATTGGGCGCCAGGATCGAGCTTCTTGAACAACTCTCGCTTACCTGGCGACTTGCACGGAACACGTTGCCCCTTTTCGGCTTGAACTTCAGAGCGGGCCTGGCAGTCATGCTAGATTGCACTCGCTGTAGCAGTGGTTTGGAAGAATCGGCTGAGCACGCCTTCTACTACTTCGAGCGAGTTCGTCCGTTCAGGGATCACGTCGGGGAGTGGACGGCCCGAATCGAACCCAAGCAGCCCGTGCTGCTCGATGTTGGTTACGTCGTAGACAACGTTTTACCACCGTTTCAGAGTGAGAAGCGTGTGGTGTTTCTCGTGATCCTAGCCGTAGCTCGAATGGTGATTCGGTCGACGCGAAAGAAGGGATTGTATGACGATACAATCTTTTCTCATCGTGATCTGGTTTTATATTTTAGGCATCAGCTTAGGGTCAAAATCAGATGCTATAGAAAACGCTTGGATCGCATAACATTCGACAAAAGGTGGGTGAATGCAGCGAGCCTGATCGTACGAAAGGGAGCAACGTTGGAGTCATCCTTCCCTCCTCTTCATGCCCATGGCGTCTACGGTACGGGTCCTTCGAGACCCTATCCCAGGTAAGTAGGCAAAGTTTTCCTTGAAACCTAGTTAGCAGTATGATGTGAGTCATCATCCCCATCATCTAGTTGTTAGTCTCCAAGGCTTTCATCATCTCTATTATTTTTTGCACCTCATCCCTTACTCCAGCCCACTTTTACTGAAGATCTTGGAATTTCCCATGTACAAAATCCATATTACCTGCCATTAACTGCCCATACCGCGCCCAACTCTGCTTTTTTCCCATTAGATTAGGAACCCTCTCCCACTTAGGGTAGGTCCGGCTTGTTTTCGGTGTTTTTGGACACCGGAAAACAGTCGGCCTTCACTTCGTAGACGGGAGGATGGGAGGGCAACCAAACGGGGAATTTTTTCCTTGGTTTCGTCTTTTGTATATTTCGGTGATTTTCTCCCATCTCCATCATATAACATTTTTGTGAATAAACCATATATTGTAAATAAAATCATTCATTCCATTCGGGATTTTAAGTAGGTCTTTTCACAGAGCAAATTGTGGTATTTTGTGTTTGCAGCGTGATTGGTGATAGATGACTGTCTATATATTGTGCTGTTGAAAGGGTCGGCGAATGCGGCTAGCTAGGTCCCCTTAGAATATATAGAAATACATGACCGCTTCCTTCCCCTCCCCCATAAAATTTGAAGGCTTCATGCTTTCCTTAATGTAAATCTAAGGGAATAAACCGTTAAATTAAAAAAACGTTTTCGTTATTGAGTTAACTGTCGCTTTGGAAGAAAATTTCAACTGGGCATATCAGCATAAATTTATAAAATATAAGGATGGCTGGATAACCAACGTAGTCCTTATCGAGGTCGGATGCCAAGGTTTCATTACCAACTCAAACTCCGTATTTTTGACTAATCTTGGACTTTCTCCATCAGACAAGAGGAAATAGAAAAAAAAATATCCAAGATAAGGCTCTAACTGCATCAGTGTGGATATGGCTTAAGGTTTACTAATAGAGCTAGTGATTTTAGTTATTAAAAATATTTAATATGTTGGTGCCTGTGTTAAATGCTATTTTATTAATGTCTTTTTAAAAAAATTTTTATGCATATTGCTTTTAGGATTTGAATGCTTTTCTTATTTTTGCTTTTATGTATAATTATTGTATGATCAATGAGAATCATCCTTACATCAGAAGATGTAAGTTTGTTATTGAGATTGCTGTGTTTCATAATTGAATATTGTAAACCTTTTTCCAACCAAACGTTTAAAAAAACAATGCTGAAAAAGTTCCGACAACTTCGAAACAAAACGTCACAAATTATTAAAACAGTAAAAAGTCAACAGTCAACTCAAAACTACACGACCTCTGATGACGACTAAAAGTATGGTCGAAAGCGCTTGGGCAGAAAATATGAGACTATTCCTTTACCATCTAGATCCCGACACTCGAAAAATAAAAAGGGGTCTTGAAAAAATCAAATCAAAAATAATAAACAGTGTTGTGACGTCTTTAACAAAACTTGTTTGAATAATAACTTGCAGCCAAAATATTTACACTTCAATATATATATATATATATATATATATATATATATATATATATATATATATATATATATATATATATGCGTGTGTGCATGTATATATATATATATATATATATATATATATGTATGTATGTATGTATATGTATGTATGTATATATATGTATGTATATATATATGTATATATATATATTTATATATATATATATGCATGTATGTATATATATGTATGTATATATTTGTATATGAATATATATATATATCTGTATATATATGTATGTATATATATATGTATATATATATATTTATATATATATATATATATATGCATGTATGTATATATATATGTATGTATATATTTGTATATGAATATATATATATCTGTATATATATGCATGTATATATATGTATATATATGTACGTATGTATATATATATATGTATATATATGCATATATATGTATATATATGCATATACACACACACACACACACACACACACACACACACACACACACACACACACACACACACACACACACACACACACATATATATATGTATATATATATATATATATATACATATATATATTTATAATTATATATGTATATATGTATATATATACATGTATATGTATATACATATATGTATATAGGTATATACATATATGTATATTTGATTGAACATAAAAGACATTTTTTGTTTACATATTTTTTGTTAATCCTTTCGAATTGCCGTATCGATCTTTTGATATTCGGCGGGAATTGGTTGATAAACCTTCCATAATTAGTTATTTCCCGAGTACTTTCTACCCAACCTTCGGCCATCATCAGGGGAGGATGTATTACTATTTTCTAAAAATTATAAGTTAATATTTCAATATATAGAATTAAAAATATATAAAGCATTTGATCAATTATACTTAAATATATTTAATGTTAATAATATATCAAATTAAATTATACGAAGAATTTATTTCTGTCTACATGCCGAATATAATTTCTGTTCTGGCTTTAAGCCAATTTCCTTTTAAATATTTCAACATACATATTTTCTCTTCAAAGCCTAAATTACACTTACCATGTAAACTGTTTGTCGAGGAGGATCTTTTAATTATTTTCCAATTTATAATAGGCGTTAGTCCTAGTTCTCTCAGATACCAGTCATACCTAGATAGGGCAGTTTGATTTTTAATGTTGGATTTTTAAATGATTGTAGTTGGTTTTAATATCTATATTTCCAGTTTAAGCTTGTCATACCTATGTATGCCTTATCATTATTATCATTTTCTTTAGTTGAAATGTTAGTTTGATATATAATATTATCAAGGTTACATTTATTTCCTAGTGGGCAATCATTTTTTATTTTACAATTACATGACTGTTTTAAGTTGTCATTGTTATTCCAGTCCAGTTTATTTATTAATTTCTTGTTGTGATTGTCAATTATTTTAGTACAAGAATAACTAATTTTCACATTATTCTAATTAATTATTTTTCTAAGGGAGTCATCATCTTTAAAATATTTGTTTATTAAACCTAGAAAATATTTCCCTATATTGATATTAGAGAGTTTGCAAAAAGGAGGGTTAAACCAGATAATATTACTATGTCTATTTTTATTAATATTTTTACTTATTTTATTATCCATATTTATATTATTATTAGTTCCATGATTTCCTCTTTTTTTGTAACCATTCTATCCTATATTATTGTCCTTATGTCTATTGGCTTCTAAATATTCAAGTTCATTTTTATAATCTCTGTTATGTAAAGCTTCATTGTAAAATTCCTTATGATTATTAATTATGTTTTTTGAAGATGCTAATCTGTTAATTCTAATATTAATCGCATTAAGAATTTGTTTAACTATGGATGCTGGGTGGTTTGAATTAACATTAATGTATGTTAGTATAGCATTAGTCTTACGAAACGGTTTATAAGAATTGTCATTTAAATTGAGAGTTACATTTAAAAAATGAACTATTTTCCAGTTAGAACCAATCTCTATCTTTAACCCCATTTATTTAAATACCTTAATGACTTTCTTATGTATTTTTGATGTTGGGGTCCGTTGTTATTAAGGATAGAAATTAATCCATCATCTCTATAAATTCCGACATTATTCAAATTTAAAACCTACCGCGGGTGTTTAAAATGTATATTCCTACTAAGCCTGCAATTTTGGTGGAATCAAATGACCCCATTATAACGTCAAAATTATCAGTCGTTGTCTTTTCTCAAGAAGTATTATTGTAAAATAGAACATATTTCCTATATGCTAATCTTATTCCTCTTGAGTTGTATCTGTATAACTCCTTGTTAAATTGATGTTTAGTAATAATAATTCTTTAGTTGTGGAGGTGTAAAAATCTATAATGTCAAATTGTCATAAGGTAGTTTTATTCTTATGTTTGATATTCTTAAACTATTCAATAGTATCTAATGAGTTCTTCCGTAGAATATATCTCGAACTATTAAAGATTTTGGTAACAGTTCTTTGTAATATATTTTTAGATATTAAACCTAGCTCCATTTTTGTTGGGTATATCAATCTGGCCTGTCTATTATTTTCAAAGTTCTGTTTATGACCCTTAAAAATAATATATGCATTTTTTCTATTTAGCTTACCTAACTTATTTTTAATATTGAGTTTATTTGTGAAATTATATGTAGCGAAGTCAAGACGAATCTTTTGATTTTTTTTTAAAATCAAAGGTTGAATGTAAGACTAATGAATATAAAGATGAATTTTTTATTTAATATTTTGTAGATCCGCCGTTAGCTTTGATAACCTCAAAAATTCGGTTAGGAATACTATCAACTAGTTTCTGAAATTGAACCGAAGGTATTTTTCCTATGAGTCTAAGATTGCGTTTTTGAGTTCAGAAATTGCTGTGTACTGTCGACCTCCTTCCTAAACTTTTGCAATAATCAATCCACACAAATCTTCTACAGGATTAATGTCTGGAGAGTACGCTGGGTGGTCAAGAAGTCTTATTTTTTGTTCAAGCAAGTACTTCTTTGTAATTGATGCATTGTGGATTGCAGCATTATATTGCTGAAAAATCCATTCTTCTCCACATAGACGACACCCTTCTTGAGCGAGAGATAAATCATTTAGCATCTTCACATAATCTGCTGCTTTTTGTCGACTTATGATAAATTTTAGTTTAAGTTTTCTTAAAGATAAGAAGGCCCCACAGATCATAAGAAACCCTCCTCCACTATGCCTTGTTGAATAATTCTCTTCTGGAAAATTTTTTGCGTGCCAGTACTTCTGAAAGCCATCTTGTCCGTTTAAATTTAATTTCTTTTCGTTCGAGAAAACACATTTTGCCATTGTTTAGCACTCATGGTTTGATATTGACGACCATATTCCAGTCGTTTCTCTTTGTGCTTTATATATATATATATGTGTGTGTGTGTGTGTGTGTGTGTGTGTGTGTGTATACACGTGTATATATTTATGTATAAATATGCGTATATATGAGTATATATGCAAATATAAATGTATAATATGTGTATATATGTATATATATATATGTATATATCATTGTCTATATATGTGTATATGTGTACATATATATGTATATCTAAATATGAGTATATACATGTGTTTATATATATGTGTGTATATATTTGTATATATATATATATATGTATAAATGCACGTATATAAATATATATGTATACATATTTGAATATATATGTGTGTATATATACATACTTGTATATTTGTGTGTGTATATATATATGTGTGTATATAAATATATATGTGTGTATATATATGTGTATATATACATATATGTGTGTGTATATATGTGTATATATATGTGTATGTATACATATATGTGTATATATATATGTGTGTGTGTGTGTATACATATACACATCATCATCAACATCATGTCGTGCCGCAGGCACGGATATCCCTGATCCTCTCTTGCCACTTCTCCTTATCGTTCATCGCCTCTGGCAGGTCTTCAGGGCTACATTCTGTATCATCACATAGCTGCTGGATGTATGTTCGTGCTGGTCGTCCTGCTTTTGCCCGGCCATATGTGAGGGTCCATAGTAGTACATCCCTTATGAGCTCGTCCCTGCTTCTCCAGCAGTGACCTGCATGTCTGGTTCGTCTAACTTGGATAGTTTTCGTGATGGGAGGTAGGTGGCCGTATAGTTGGTGCCTTGTGGGGTGTTGCCGCCAGGACTTGTTTGATATTGCTCGTAACATTCTTGTGTAATTGCCGTCTAGCTTCCTCTCCAGCCGTTTAGTTAGCGTCCAAGTAGTGCAACCATACAACAGTATCGATACAACTGCTGCCTAGAAGAAACTGCGTTTGATAACCCCCCCCAAAAAAAACATATACTCATATGTGTGTGTATTTATATGTATATATGTGTGTGCATATATGTATGTATGCGTATATATATATATACATATAGGTATATATAATGATATATATGTATATATATATATATATGTGTGTGTGGGTGTCTATGTGTATATATATATGTATATTTATGTCTATGTATATATATGTATATATGTGCATATATATGTGTGTATATATGTGTACATATATATATGTATGTGTGTGTGTGTGTGTGTGTGTGTGTGTATGTGAGTGTATGTATATGCGTGTGTGTGCATATATATACACGTGCATATATACAAGTTATATATATATATATATATATATATATACATACGTATCTATATATCTGCATATATATATGCATAAATGTGTGTATATATATATATATATATATATATATATATATATATATATATATATATATATATATATATATAAGTAAAGTTGTGACCACAGTCGGAGGCGACTCGAAGGTTCTCTTTTCAATAGCTACTACACCGAAATTTAGGGAAGGTGCTACTCCTTTCCCTGGATTGCTTTACTTTATCCTTGATATAAACCTTATAACGCTGAGTGTTTACCAAGAGTGTATCAAATACCATTTTTGAGTATTATATATGTATATATATTTTTTATAATATAATTATATATTTTTAAGAGGTTATTAATATCCATGTAAGTTGTTAATACAAGATAATTTTCTCTCTCTAAATCAATTCATTCCTTTATTCTATAATTTTACTTATCTCTTTCATTGTGTTTAAAAGTTTGTTAGCCATTACATAAAAAAGAAGTGCAAAGGAAACTGAAGTCAAAAATTGATACATCTTGATATAGGAATTGAATGTCATTTGTTAACCAGACAAGAAAAACAAATCGTCTGGTCTTTATTTAATAAAAAAAAAGATAAAAAATAAAAAAATGAAATGAAATTTGGGTTAGGAAGATAGGGTTACTTGAATTTTGTGGGTTTTTCTAAATCTTCATAAGAAATTTCTCATTATTTCTGTGTCTGATGCTGCAGATCTAGCATTTTTTTAAATATAGGTCTACTGTAATAGATATTACAAAAAATATGAGTAATTTTTTAAAGTTTTTCTTTTATATGGAATTATTTGCTCTGTAATTTATTTTATTATTATTTTACATTGAGCTCTCTTTTGGAATTTAAATAACATGGATATTGTAGATCGAAAATCCGAAAATAGGATCGGCTGACTGGGCGTTGGATAATATATATATATATATATATATATATATATATATATATATATATATATATATATATATATATATGTATATATATATATATATATATATATATATATATATTTGAACAATACAGTTTAAGCAGCATACCTTTGAAAACTGAAAGATAAGAAGATTACAGTTATAAAATCAGCCCCTCGTCTACATCAAGATATTAAGAAGATGCTTACTTTGCCTGGATGATGTAGTTGCGATAATTACCCACCCATCACAATACACACTCATAAACTACAAATCCGAGAAAACTTAAAATGTCAACACGAAAACAAACATCTCTTATTCCAATTCGACCCAATCATTTAACCAAAACATAAACTAAATTCCTCACACCTCATTTTTTTAGCTCCCCAATAATTTTCATTCTTATATATATTTCTGCCATCTCTGTTTTCATGACTTGCTAAAGCTTCCTTCTTTTTCTTTCGCCATATCCCACCTATTTCTCTAATACCTTTCTTATTGCCACACCATCCATCAGCCACACTAATCATAACAGAATCAATGATCCTAAATACAATTTTCCTCACATTATCACATAATGAACACCCACAAGTATCGCCAGTAAATGAAAGTGATATTTTAGTATTTTAGTATTGTCAATACTTCTAAGCACTATTTTTTTCCACATTATTGCATCATAAACACAAATAAGTCCTGCCAAAGACCATTATAACTATAACTGTTACTTTTATATTTTTTTAAGATTATTGTTATTGCAAAAGGTACTCAAAAGCCCATAAATACCATACCATACATTATTCTATATACAGCCGGATCTTTCTCGTTCCAAAGGAAGGAAAGTGTCACAGCCGCGTAGACCTGGTTAAAACATTTTCCCGGCAAACTGGTTGACAAAAGCATTAACCAATCAAATGCTTAGAAACCAGGGTCTACTATGTCAAGTCTTTTTATAAAGCAAGTGGAACTAGTAGCGTTTTTAATTTTTTGGGTGACAGACCGGGTGGGATCAACCCGAGCGAGGTCCAGCTGGCAAGGGGGTTATTATGTCGAAAGACCCCAAATTCCCCAAGACCCAGTTATAAGACATAATTGATGACGTTACCCAGCGCCTTTTTATAACCAAACAAGTGTATTTCTTACATTAGTTCTTCTGAACAATCAGTGACGTCCGGGAATAGACCGGTTGACTACTCAGGAATAGTCTGGTTGACAAATTGGAAAGACAATTGACGGTGAGGAGAGACCACAAAAACATAAGTCTGGGCTAGCAACCTGGCTTGTGGAAAAATCAACGCTACAGAATCCACTACCCTCAAGAGATCCCCAGAGCGGGGGCATGAAATCTTTAACGAAAATGATCATATGGTAACGAACACAGTTTTAAACAAACAATCATCGAATTCGATATGCCCATGCAGAAAAATATGCAAGAATATACACAGTTTAAAGATCCATCAGGCCAGAATAAAATGTCAGGTTGAAAAAACCCAGATGCAGCACGCAGGAGTTTCTCCTGGTGAGACACAGGAGGTGCAGGGCCGGGAAGCACACCACAGCGCCCAGTCCCTCCAAGCAGAGGTTACAGAAACCCACACTGAATTCAGAAAGATCAAATGGCCAACAGCCACTAATAGAAATGCTTGGCAAGATTTTGACACAAATATTGGTGAAATAGTAGATATAAAAGCAAAACGGTTAGTGGAAAACCGACTATTGATGATGTCCAAAATTATCATTAGTTATGCATAGGCTCAATATGGATATATGGAAATAAAGGAAAGCTCTAGTGGTAAAGAAAATAGAAGAGAAAAAAAAAATTGAGCAACTAAGAGCAGAGTTAAAATCCCTCTGAAAGCAAAAAAAAAGCAAAACCTGATGAACAGGTATCACTACGGGAAGTTAGAGACATCATTCGAGCTAAACTCAGGTCCGTGAGAAGCAGAATGGCACAGACGGAGAAGAAAGGACAAAGAAACGGATGGCCTTTTTTAAAAGACCCTTATGCTTTCACAAAGAAAATATTAGGGGAAAAACAAAGCGGTTATCTGGAAAGTACTCCTGATAAAATTGACTCCTTTCTCCATAATAATCTTATAGACCCAAATAGAGACAAAGACCTTATAGAAAACAAACTCCTGATAAGACCGGAAGCTCCAACAAGGGAGTTTGATTTAAAAGAACCAACATGGGATGAAATCAAAGCCATCATTAAAAAAACAAGATCAGCTTCTGCACCTGGTCCAAATGGCATGCCTTATAACGTTTAAAAAATGTTCCCAACTCCTTCGTTTCCTTTGGAAGTTAATAAAATTAATTTGGAGAAGGGATAAAATAGTAGAATATTCCCCATAAGCTAGTGGAATTAACACTTAAACGTTACCATGTCCACAAAAGAATATCCAATTTAATCCTAGATTATTATAACTCCTTCAAGATGAGAACAATAACGAAAGGATCAATTTCTGCATGGCATAATCTAGAAAGGGGCATCATAACAGGCTGCACAATCTCAGCAACTTTATTCATGTTAACAATGAACCTATTAATTAAAACTGCAGAGTTGGAATGTAGAGGCCCCGTTACCTGATCTGGTGGAAGATCCCACCCAGATAAAGGCTTATATGGATATGACCATTATAACCACATCCACAATCGGCGCAAGATGGGTTTTAAAAGGCATAGAAAAACTAGTCACTATTTTTTTCTCCATTGCAATACCCTTCTAAAAAAGAGTATTGCAATAGAGAAAGAGCGTTTTAAGTTGTCGGGTGAAACTATCCCAACAATACAAGAAAAGTCAATTAAGAGTCTGTGTAAACGAACTGATCGCTCCCTAAGGGATACAATATCTATACTGGAGACAAAAGGCAACCTTGAAAAATGGTTGACTTAAGTTGACAAATCCGACCTACTAGGCCGTTTTAAAGCATGGATTTACTAGCATGCAATTCTCCCAAATATATTGTGGTCTCTATCTATCTATGAAATTACAATGGCCCACATACAGCAAATGGAAAGGAAAATCAACTCTCTTTTGCAGAGATGGTTGGGCCTACCAAAATCCCTTAGTAGAGCCACCCTATATGACAATACTACTGCACTACATCTCCCATTTAGAAGATTAATCGAAAGTAATGAAAATAAGAATAGCACTACTATACAAGTTGTCCAAAGAGGAAAAAGTGGCCAGAGCTGGCATTGAAATTTATTCAGGCAGAAAGTGGGAAGCTTTTAGAGAATTACAACTGGCAGAAGAGCGACTTCGTGAAAAAGCGATATTAGGAACGGTCGCTAAAGTGCGCGTTGGTCTAGGGTTTTTCGGACTAACTGTGTGGATAAATTCTCATACAAAAGTAAGCGACGACTTATACAGGATGAAGATCGCAAGAGAGAAGATGAGATTAGGTTAATAAAAATGGGGGGGGGGATTAAAACAACAAGGAGCATGGACTAACTGGAATTCCACAATGCAACGGAAAATCAAATGGTGTGAAATTTGGAATGATTATGCGAACGTTAGGTTCTTGATACGATCCGTATATGATATATTTCCTAGACCAGCAAACCTTTGCATATGGAATAAAACAGAGTCTGCACTATGTCCATTATACAGTGGTCAAAGGACTTTTAGATATATTCTGACCAGCTGCCCAACAGCACTTGCAGAAGGACGTTACAGATAGTGGCACGATCAGATCTCAAAAGTAATTGTAGATATAGTCTGCGCAGCCCTCTGTATGAATAAATTGAATCCAGATAATAGAATGATAGAGTTTATCAAGGCGGACATGAAACCTAAGAAGACAGTAAAGACTAAACCAATCATACCGTCACCTTCAACAGACTGGGAATTAAGAGTTGACGTTATAACAAGATTGATTTTCCCAGAGCATATAGTGAAAACATCTTTGCGCCCGGATTTAATATTCTTCTCCAATAAACTAAAAAAAATTGTATGTGGGAATTAACAGTCCCTTGGAAAGAACTAATGGAGTCGACTCATGAAAGAAAAAAATTGAAATATGACAATTTACTGGGGCAATGTCGCAGTAATGGTTGGAAGGCTTCGTGCCTACCTACAGAGGTAGGCGCAAGAGGTTTTACTGCAAGATCGCTTTGTAAAGCTCTATCAGACATCGAGGCCACAAAAAGTAGAGCAATTAAATCAATATCCGATACAGCCAAAAGGACAGCAAAATGGCTATGGATAAAACGCAGCAGCACATAGGAGAAGGAAAACTAAAATCAGTGCTCCATTTAGAGGAGTTGGAAAGTGCGAAAGGAGAAGGCGGGGAATAACTCCAAAATCTGGACTGAACTTCAAAAACATTAAGTCTTAATTTGTAAATTTAAACAAATATATGTACATTTGAGTTTTAAATTTATTTTTTAGGACTAAAAGGGGTTGTGTGTCATGTGTATTTTTTGTAAATAGTTGTAAAAAGAGAGAACTCTCCCCTTCAAAAAAAAAAAAAAAAAAAGAAAGAAAGAAGAAAAAGAAAATAGAGAGAAGGGAAAAAATTCTGTTTATTAATTTCCGTGTTCAAACAAAAAGATAAGTCTTAAACAAATGTCGTTAGGTTTTTTTTTAAGGTATATTCTCGAATCAGTTTTGTTCCTTTCATTAGTGGTAGAAAATTAGTGTCTCCATTTTGCGCATCGAGTCACAGAATCGTGTGTGTGTCTAAGTGAAGGCAGTTTCAGAGTGTATATATATATATATATACGTGTGTGTGTGTGTGTGTGCGTGTGTGTGTGTGTGTGTGCGTGTGTGTGTATATGTTTGTGTAATAAATATATATACGTTTGTGTGTGCACAAGTGGTTCGTCTGAGTGTATGGAAAATTTTAAAACATTTGTTAATCGACTTAAATTATATTTTTCGATTATATTTAATTTGAGAAGTGTATATTTCGTTTAGACGTTCATATCTCATCTGAATTCTGATTTATACAGTTTTATTTTTATTTTTATTCTATTGGCTTTTTTTAAAAATCAGTTTCATTTGAGCTGGAATATTTTTTTTCGGCTTTTTTTTCCAAAAGATTTTAATTCTTAAATTTTTTAAATCCACCTAGAAAAAAATCAAAAACCTCTCCCATTATCTGTCTCTAAACTCATTAAAATAAAGGAATTATGCATCAACCAATGCTTCTTCAAATATAACAACACTTACTACCAACATGGGGTTCTCTTTAAGTGGCATTCTAGCTTGCCTTTACCAAGAATTTTTGGAACCTCAACCTTCCAAACTCATCTTAAATAATGATATCCAATATTTTAAGATGCACTGACGACATTTTAATCATTAATCCCAAACAACATAATATTCCCCAAATAGTACAAAAACTCAACCAAGTTGAATCAAGCATTAATTTCACATACGAATTTGAAAAAAATAATTCTTTTCCTTTCCTGGACATCTTACTAATAAACAACAACAATAAATTAGAATTCAAAGTTTACCTCAAGATAGACAACAAAAATGACAAACCACAGCGATAAAGCAAAAAGCGGCATTCTCATAGAGCTCTATATATCTAAATGAATAATTTGAACACATCCATAACCCTTTTTCGAAACTACTATATCCCAAATCTTTCATTCACTGTGTCAAATCAAAAGCCATAAAGACCACAAACATACATACCACAATGAATATGCCTTACTCAAATACCAACCTTATAAAGGGATACATAATTTTACCTATAATCCCACTACCACCTTAATTGAAAAAAACTTGAATCACGTAGGCATAAAAACTACTACCCGCACTACAAAAACAATAAAACAAACAGTAAATAACTCCAAAAACACAGATTCCTTATCCAAAGTAGGTGTTTATAAAATCCGCTGCCAAAATTGTAATAAATTTTACAAAGGAGAAACAAGCAGAAATTTAAACAAAAGAATCTGTGAACATAAAAAAGACTTTAAAACTCGTAACACAACAAACTCTTTAGTTTCTCGTAATATTTTAACTAACCACACTTTTGACTTTCAAAATTCTGCCATATTTGCCTTCATTCATGATAAAAATAAAAGAAGAATTGAAGCATGTTCTACAGCACACCACAACACAATACCACAACGACAGGTATTTTTTCTCGAAATTTCACCATCTATAGGAGGAATACTATTATAGAGAATTCAAAATTCACACTATAAACATTCAAAGAAATAAAACGTCACAAATCTGTTTATCAAACCCCGAAACACTTTTTACGTTAAAAAAATAATTCCATCATATGACATCATGTAATTTGAATATATCAACCTGTAATAATCCTTTTTCACATGGCAAGATCTACAAGCCCTGATGAAGACTTCTAATTGAATCAAAATTTATCTATCAAAACTATTTCTCATTCTAAAATAATTTCGATTAAACCCTCTTGCAAAACAATAATTTCGATTAAACCCTCTTGCAAAACAATAATTTCGATTAAACCCTCTTGCAAAACAACAAAAAAAAAAGATTGAAGACGAAACACATTGGTAAATAAACAAACCAAAAAACCTTTTTCTTCCGTTTTACCTTTTTTGCGTACATATGTACACACACACACACACACACACACACAAACACACACACACACACACACACATATATATATATATATATATAACGTGGAGCATTCAATTGCAGCCGGAGGAGATGACTTCGAAGGGGACTAGAGTTTCATGCGTGAACTATCAATAAAAGTGCCCATACGAAAAAAGTCTGGAAACTTATTTGATGATCCTTCTAAAGTGTCAGATTGCATTTTTGAAATTCACCAGCTATGACAATCAGGCTTTAGTAGGGTGTATTCCAATTCGTGCTGTAGCTGTTCATTTGAATCTGAAACCATAAAACTTAGTTATCTTATAAGATGTATAGCAATAACATACTGAATTTTCAAGAGTCTACGACAATTTTAAATACCTGTACAGAAAAAGTCTGGAAACTTATTAAAGGCACCACGTATATACATATATACACGTATATTTGTGTGTATATATATATATATATATGTATGAATGTATAAAATCATTACAAAAGAAAACGGAATTTCATATCTGTGTTTGTATAAATGTATTTCTATATATATGGGTAAATATGTCTATATATCTTCATATGTATATTTCTTTACATATACATATGTTTATAGTGTTTATATCGTCATCATCTTCATCATACTAGCTTGGATTTCCCTAACTCTCTCTCGCCATTTTTCTCTCTCATCGATCACTCCTGTGTCTTTACAGAGCTGTTGTAGATAGTTTCTAGTTAACGCTGGCACATCGGAGAACATGGTTTATTTGTTTGTTCTTACTTCTACCCAGTGTCCCACATGTTTTGTCCCTCTTATTTGGATGGTTTTAAAGATGGGGGGTAGGTTGCTGTACTGCTGCTTCTTTGTGAGATGTTGCTTCCAGGATTTGTTCATATATGTTTATATATGTATATATGAATATATATACACGAATATGTGTGTTAATATGTATGGAAATATATGAGTGTATATGTGTTTATATGCATATGCTTGTGTGAGTGTATATATATATATATATATATATATGTTTGCATATATATTTACATATACATTATATATATATATATATATATATATGTGCATGTGTATATGTTAGTATGTTTATATATTTATACATACATGTATATGTTAATATGTATGTTTGTATATATTTAATCATGTATTTATATATGTTCACGTGTATTTGGCTCCCTGGGTGCTAGTATTCAAGTTTTGATATAATAAGATATCTTATTAAATTAGAAAGACAAATAAAAGTAAATAAATATGCATATAAAAAGGTTCCATTTAGTTTTATTTAAGTTTAAAAAATTATTAATATCAAGTAAAGCAATTATAATAATAATAATAATAGTAATAATCCTGAGAAGGACACTAAAAGTATCAAACTGGAAAACACCTGCCTATGATAGAATACATGGATTCTGGTTCAAGAAATTCACCACCATTCAAGACAGACAAGTACTTGAAATGAACAGATGTCCACAAGAAGCACATGTACCTGAATGGATGACCAAAAGAAAGGTCACATTGAGCCAAAAAGACCTCCATAAAGAAACCGCCCCAAACAACTACAGACCAATAACATGCCTACCTATGATGTTGAAAATACTAACAGCACAAATAAGGGAAGAGATTTACGGCTCACTAACAAGCTATGGGTTGTTCCCTGAGGAAAACCACTCTATATTGATCAATGAGAGCAAGACAAGGCAGAAAAATCTGACTATGGCCTTGATTGACTACAAAAAGGCATATGATATGATTCCACAAAGCTGGATAATAAACTGTCTCAAAATGTACCAAATATCAGATGAAGTCATAAACTTTATCAAGAAAACCATGAAACCTGGAGAGTTGAATTGACAGCAGGAGGGAAAAGCTTAGCTGGAAAAAAAATCCAAAGAGGTATATTAAAAGGAGATGCACTATCACCATTACTATTTATAATTGCGATGATGCCTCTCAACCACATACTCAGAAAATGCACAAACTTACTAAATCGCAGGAAAAGATAAAACACCTAATGTATATGGACGATATCAAAACAGTTTGCCAAAAATGAAAAAAGAAGAAATATTAATACACGCAGTCAGAATATACAGTCAGGACATAGGGATGGAATTTGGCATAGAAAAATGCACTATACTAGTAATGAAAAGCGGAAACTGACACATTATGGACGGAACGAAACTATCAAATCAAGACAAAATTAGAATGCTTGGAGAAAAGAAAACCGACCAATACTTGGGGATATTGGAAGCTGACAACATCAAACGAGAGGGGATGAAAGAAAAAAATCAAGAAAGAATATTTCAGAAGAACCAGAAAGTTACAAAGAGACAAAACCATATAGCCGAAACCTTATCCATGGAATAAATACCTGGGCTGTCCTCCTTGTAAGATATTCTGGATCATTCTTAAAGTGAACCAGAGAAGAACTTAAGCAAATGGACCAGAGAACAAGAAAACTGATGACCATGCATAAAGCATTATATCCCAGAGATACTATATGTACCAAGAAAAGAAGGAAGAAGAGGACTTGTCAGCATTGAAGACAATGTTGGCACATCAATACAATGACTCATAGAAAAATGCAGAGGAAGACTGATTACAACCACCAGAAGCAATACTGACAACATGAAGATCAGTAGAATGACATTAACGAGAAAACAAAAGTGGGAAGAAAAACAACTCTATGGACATTCTAAGCGACTAATAAGCAACATCTCACACAAGAAAACATAGACGTGGCTAAGAAAGGGAAACTGTAAGAGAGAAACGTAATCTCTCCAGATAGCAACACAAAACAACGCCATAAGGACCAATCATATCAAAGCAAGAAGAGATAAGACGCAACAAAACAGTAAATGTAGGTTATGTGGTGATAGAGACAAAACCATCATTCACATAATAAGTGAGTGCAGCAAATTAGTACAAAAAGAGTATAAGATTAGACTCAAATGGGTGGGTAAAGTGAACATGAAAGTGACGTTTATACCAATTATAATTAGTGCTCTTGGTACAGTCACCAAAGGATTAATAAAGGGACTGGAGAACTTGGAAATAAAAGGATGAGTGGAGATCATCCAAACTACTGCATTTCTGAGATATGCCAGAATACTGAGAAGGGTCCTGGAGACTTGAAGAGACATGCTGTCTCTCAGACTTTAGTGAAAGACAACAAATGCTGATGTGAAAAATTCTCAAGGAGTAATAATGATAATAAAACAAAAAATAGCATTTATGTTATTTAGAATCAAATTAAATTAAACTAATATGAAACAAGGGTTCTAATCAAAGAATAGAACTGCTTGAATGCAATGTCTTTTTGTCACTCCTCACTTTCATAGCTGAATTTTCCTAATTTAAATAAATTAGACTGTAAAGTATTGAATTTAATAATCAAGTCTAAAGAACTGATAAGCAATTATTCGTGCCAATTTCTGTGATTGGAATTTTTTTACTTGATATATAAACCTACATTTAAAAGGTTTCATTTTCCTGGAAAGTTGTGGTTATGAACTTAGTTTGATAAATATGATTCCCAAAACTCAGGTTGCTTACCATAGCTGATGTTGCTTAAGTGGTCACCTATCTAAGTATTAGCCAGGCCCATCACTGCCTTAACTTATTATTTACTAAGCTTTGATTAAATATGGCTCATAAACCTTGGGTTGCTTACCATAGCTGCTGTTGCTTAAATAATCACCCATCTAAGTATTTAACAGGTTCATCACAGCTCAACTTTGATGATCTTGTGAGAACCAGTACTTTCAGTGTGATTAGACCATAAGATTGCCCAGTCAGCTGGGGCTGTAGAACACACTGACTGCACCTCTGCAGGGAGGTAAAACCTCCCCAGTGAGTGTCCTGGATATGACACTAAACAATCTGATGATGAGGTTCCAGTGATGCTGGGGCTTTGGGGAATGTGGAGCACCCCTTCATTGCCATTGCTCCCAGGTCCACTCTGGCTTGGTGTGGTAGCACCTGATAGGGTCCTATCTATGAGTTAAATAGAACTAACAGCATACTTATGCTAAACTGGATTGTTTGACTAAACTGTATAGCTTGAAATAGAAATTTTATTAACAAACCGTACTTACATTTAAACAGCGTACTTATGCTAAACTGCATTATTTGAAATGGAACTGTTTTTTGACAATGAAACTGTATTTACACTAAATTGAATTGTTTAATATAGAACTGTTTTGACATTTAACTGTGTGTAAACAAAATCTGTACTTATACTAAACTGAATTTGCTGAATTAGAACTGCTTGATTAAAACTGAATAGCTTGAAATAGAAATGTTTTTCACTATTAAACTGTACTTACATTTAAACTGCGTGCTTATGCTAAACTGAATTGTTTGTAATAGAACTGATTATTTATATAAAAATGAATTTGGCATTAAATAACCTACAAAGGTTGATATGCCATTTAAAAAAAAGATTGTGAATGTGCAGTCATTGTTGGGAAGGTCTGTTTTCAAAGTAATACTGCAACTACTAATGGTAAAAATTTTTGTTTGTATTTCAGTTAAGTAATAATAAATATCTCTAATAGTCAGCACTAAAGATGGAAAAAAAAACTGGCAATAGAGAAATGTGTGACACAGTCCCTCTCCAACCATGTTATTCGTTCACTTGTCAGATTGGTCGCTAAATGAAGTGAAATTCATAAAACAAGTTTTCTAACAATAGAAAGTTTACTTATTTGCTGAGTGACAAATTTCACACAAGAAATTGGAAAGGCAATTAGCTTCCTTCCTTGTGCTGCTTTTACACACAATTAGGAGCCTCTTGCAATAATGTTTTTTAAACAAAAGAAGGAAATATTTTCACTGGGAATGAATTCTTGTTACTGTTAGTATTTATGAAAAGTCAACTGACCCTTTTGTTACTGTTAGTATTTATGAAAAGTCAATTGACCCTTTATTTATGTAGCAGGTCTCCATAGCGTAATGCCAGCATACTTGACTGAGACATCATAGTAAGTTCAAACTCCAATTACACCAGTAAGTTTACTTTCAGAATAATTAGGAAAGGTATAAACCCCCTTATCCTCCCAGCCATGGGTTACATGGTACCATTACTATTCTTCTACAAAGTTGGCTTTTATATTGATAACTCAAGAAAGTTGATGTGCCCTTAAATAAAGAAACCAAAAATTTATTCCTGATCACAAAATCATTAATGGAATTAATTTTTGAAGCTAAGGGTTTGATTCAAGTCCTTCTCATTATGTTTGGATTTCAGTTTTACAAAATTATTACTCATATATAAGTTGACCTATGATTTATGCCCACAAAAGTATTTCTTAAATTAGGTCCTCAAAATTCAATTCATACATGCGTGTATATATGTATTTATCATCATCATTATCAATTTATGTAGGTAACACAGAATTCCCTGACTCTCTAGACATTCATTCCCATCTTCCATTGCTCTTAGCAGGTCTTCTCGGTGGCATCCCATGTCCAAACAGAGCTGAAGTAAATAAATCTTTGCTGGTCAGCTTTCACTGGTACATTCATGCGCAAGAGTTCATAAAAGAATGTGGCTAATACATTTGTCCTTGCTTCTCCAGCAGTGACCCTCATATGTCTTACTTGATTGGTTTGTGAGTAAGGCAAGTGACCATACAACTGCTGTTTTGATGGGTGTCACTTCCAGTATTTGTTTTATTTTCTCAGATTGATTAGATTTCCATATAATCGATAACTTGTCCATAGCATTCCATACCTTCACTAGGCGTATGTTGACATCACTTTCAGTAGATGAGATGCAGTTGCTGTGGTATGTGAACTGATCCACTGATTTTAGAGGCTCCTGCTGCTTGTTCTAAGTTATGCAGTAGGTATTCAGCTTGGGCTGGTGTATTTGTGAGAAACACTAGATCATCTGCATAGTCTGCATCTGTCATAGTTTCTGCCAGATATTGTTGCTTCTTGTCTTTTTTAATGTGAAAATATTTTCTTTTATTAGATCAATGGATGTTCAGTCTCTCTGGTTATGTGTTGGTTAGTTCTCTCTGGGCTTAAATTTCTACATATTGGCTTTCTTTTATTGAGCAAGGATATGTTTTTCAAGTTATTTTTTTTCTAACTACTTGTGACTCCCATGGAAGTCTATATTTGGCTTTTGGTTTGGTTGATATGCACTCTGCTGCTACTTTCATGTGGCCAGGGATGAAATTTTTTCCTTACAGTTAACGTATACCTATTGCTTATATTGGTGAGTGAGGACTAGTCTTAATGTGCGGTTTTGACAGTTTGTTTCTTATTTTTGCGTAGACTCAGGCATATTTTGCTGTAACAATTCTATGATGAGAAGATACTCCATCAAATGAGGAGTATACCTCATAGCTGAGAGTGTGATTTATCCACTTCTTGTTTATGAATATATAGACTAGTTGTGCTTTAGGATTATTTGAGTAGGTGTCTTCCCTTTTTTCTGGAATTAAATGTTTAGGCATAAAAGACTATTCTTGAGTAAGGTGAATATATATATATATATATATATATATATAGTTATATATGTGGTATTTTTGTTTGTGATGACAATCCTAAATTCTAATTCAAAACTAAAGGCTTCAAATTTTTATACTGATGAGTCTAATATTTTTGAGATTCTTTCATCCAAAAATTTTCTATTTGCTCTTTACAGTTATGTAAATTGTGAGGATTACCTCCCTTTGCCTGGAGAATTACTGCAATAACAACTGCTGGGAAACTGCACAAATAGAGACACATTTGGGTACTCAAGGAAAAGCAAAAAAATTGTTCATTTACTTTGTTGTCTTATGACCTTGTGTCTAGATAAATTTTTGTCCCCAGGGATGCCGACTTTCAAGGGACTATTCAGTACAATTACAACCCCACTTTACACCATCACCACTTAACTAAAACACACAAAAAATATGAATAATGAAAAGAACTTTGCCCTGTATGTATGTGTTTACTCAACTTCCCTACCATTAGTAGAATGTGGATCAAGGTCAATTTCTAAAGTGAAGTACAATTGGTTTAAATTCAGAATTTTCCTTCTTATAGATTGGTTACCTTACCAACATTAAAGTGTCCAGTCTGTTCTATTATTTAATCGCCACTGGGACCTGAGTGGTATTTATCTACTTGTGGACTAATACTCTTGTGAAAGGCATGAACCTCCTCATGCCCTAGCCCATTTGGCTGGAATTGTAGAATACCCTGGCTGCATCTCTGCAGAGGGATAAAACCTAAATAAATATCCAGGATATGACACTAAACAATCTGATGGTTAGGCTCCAGTAATGCTAGAGTTTGTGGGAATGTGGAGTACTCCTTCATTGCCATTACTCCCAGATCCACTCTGACCTGGAGTGGTAGCATCTGATAGCATTCTATCTATAGGTTGAATAAAACTGTTTGATATTTAAACTGTGTGTAAGCAAATGACTGATGTTAAATTGAATTGTTAGTGATACATAGCAGTACTTGGAACCATTTAACTGTGTGCAAACAAATGAGTAATGTTGAATAGAGTTATTAGTGTTAAATAGCAATACTTGAAACTCTTTAACTGAGAGCCTAAATTGAGTTATTGGTAGTGCACAGCAATACTTGGACTGTGTGCAAATGAATGAATAGTGTTGAATAGGATAATTAGTGTTAAATCGCAATACTTGTAACAACTTCACTGTCTGCCCACAAATGATTAATATTGAATGGAGTTATAAGAGTTAGATGGGAATTATTGAAATCATCTGTGTAGAAACAATAGCAATACCAGTGTGCAAACAAATTAGTTGTAACTCATTAAAAAATGAAATTATCTACAAACTATTTTCTTATAAATCATTTTATGTACATCAACTTAAATGAGTGCAAACAGATGATTCATGTTAAATTGTTATTGTTACATTGCAATACTTGAAACCATTTAACAGTGTGCAAAAAAATGATTAATAGCAAATAAAATTATTTGTATAAGATACTTACAACCATTTAACTGAGCAAAAAAAATTAGGTCAGGCTTGTTTAAAAATGTTATCAACAAAATGTTTGCAAATCATGAATATTTGATATACATGTATAAAGTGGATCTGGCATTAAATAACCTACAATGGTTGATGTGCTATAAGACCAAACCAAACCAAACCAAACCAAACCAAACCAAATCATATATATTTAATATATATGTATAAAGAGCATTTGGCATTAAATAACCCACAGAAGTTGATATGCCATAAAACTCAAACAATCAAACAACCAAATACACCAACTACAATCTACTTGTTCACAAATCATATATACTTACTCTATGTATAAAGAGGATTTGGCATTAAATAACTCACAAACCATTAACCAAACTTTCCTAAGAGTATTAGCATTTTGTGAAATGCAGTCTCGTCGAGGATTTAAATTCTTGTTGACAAATCTATTCCCTATGACATTACGCTAAAAATGCCTTCAACTCACACATATTTCACATACACACTTTTTTATCTTTTATGAGCACCAATAAGAGTTGTCAAGATCCTAAAAGCTGTCATTGAATTTCCTTCCTAAACGCATCTTAACACAAATATTCAGCAATTTTTCTTCAGTGGATCTAAACAGATCCATCACTATTAGTATACCATTGATAAACATTAATTCTTTTGGTTTGCACACACAAATGAAAACCGAATGTATCTTCCCCAATCATAACTAACGTTCCTATATATTTCTATTCTCTGGATGATCTACCAAAAAGTTACTACAAATTTTCTGTATGTTATTTATTTTCGTAATTGCTTATTTTAAACTCAGAATATTGAAATCCTCAGTTTTGGACTAAATTATTAATAAAAATATGACAGATATAATAAACTTTTTTAGATACTGACAAATTTTCATACAACTATATATAGTATTGGATTAAAGCTGCTCAGTGCAATAAACAAAGCCCAATGATGGCATCGTCTCATTCCTCCCTAGATGTAAAGTTACTGCTTTTAATTTAAGATTGGGTTGCTTGATGTTTCCTTACATATTTAATGCTAAATCCTGTTATTTTATATATATAATTCATAAGCAAATAGTTACAAGTATTTTTATATAACAGTAATATATATATATATATATATATATATATATATATATATATATATATATATATATGTATAGTTACTGTTTCAAGATAAATTGAATTAATTATTGGCTTGGGATAATCTCTCTGGTAATCTTAGATTTTGTGAATGATTGGCACCTGGAAAAACTGATGAAAACGAGACATGTTAATAGCAACTTATCAAAAGACAAATGAGTGATGTTGAGTATGTTTTTCAAACAAGAATTTAATATGGGAACAATAGTATGAAAAAAAGAACGAACAGAACAACTGCAATGGCAATAATATATAAGGGTGTTTTGGCATGAATGTAATATATTATTCTCCGAGTTCATAAAGCATGTGTAAAGAAAAAAAATGGCGGGAGTTCAAATACACTTCTATGTAAAAAAAGGCCATGTTTCTTCCACTGAAAGTTTTTATGCACCATGTTTCGCTTTTATTTGGGATAATCATTCCGGTTAGTGAGAAAGTCTTAACATCTCCAGTCATCAGAGAAATATCTTCAAGACCCTTGAAGTTTATCTTGGATGAGATGATCTGAGATCAGTAAGTTGTTTCTGTTATTATAATGTTGCTGGAGTGGTAACACTTCAACATATTAGTTCAAAGTTCTGACAGCAACTGCGTATCCATGTGACTTTTGGTTGGTCACGTAGTTGCTAAAATAAAAATCATTCATTTAACTTCACAAGTCATTTTAACTCACCACCTGCTTCTTCCTCTTTTAGATTTGTTGATTCTCCTAACTCCATATCCTATCTGCTTTGCCTACAACTATTTGTGGGAGGAGAAGCTATCAGTGATCTCACTCATTTGATGCCTTCTACATACATATGTATCTGTCAAGCAATTATATGTAACAACATTTATATTTGATTAAATAAGACAGCCACTTTGCTTCTCCCTATATATATATATATATATATATATATATATGTATATAAATAGGACAGACACTTTGTGTCTGCCAATTTGATCATTGATTTGTTCAAGTGTTTATATGAGTAATTTAATTTTTAGATAGAAGGAATTTAAAAAAGGATTGTAACTTCTCTCCCTTGACTGGTTACCTTTGTATAACCAATGCAGTGTAGCAGTTTAAATATCCCCTTGGAGAATGCTTTTCCAATAAAGTATCTACATCGGCCTGACAACTACAACTCGACAGATGATTAGCATTTCAACTAACTAACAATAGTTCCATCTCTCAACACCTCAAAACACACTCATACCCCTCCTCCAAATACAGAAAATTCTCAACTGAAAACATTATATAAATAAAATTACAAGCAAAAACTTCAAATTCTTGAAACTCTCTTTATAAAGATTTACAAACATTCCTTAAACAAGATTATCTTTGACTATAGCAGCCACATTCTGAAATGCCAGTAATACATTTCCCACCAATTCTTCCTCTTACTTCATAAAATTCTTTTCTTCCCTAAATTTTCCTCCCACTTATTCTTCCTCCTACTCTTTATACAAATATATATGGCTCATTATTGTGTTTATCATTTCCTTATTTGTTCCCTCAAAGACGGTTCTAATTGAGGCTGAAAGTTCTTGGGAAATGCATGACTCGTTTCTAAATTCATCCCATCCAAAAGTCAAATGACTTATATAAAGACTTAAACAGATCATGAATAGAGTAGTCAGACTGGAAGTTTTTTTCCTATTTAATAAAATATGCTTAAAAAAAAATGCTGCCTATGTATATATGTATATATATATAATCTTCTTTTTTCCTTTCTTACAATTTAGATTCAGACATTTAGCTATATATATATATATATATATAAAAAAAAGTAAAGTAAAGTTGGTGACCATATTCGAGGGTAACCCAAAGGCTCTCTTTTCAGTAGCTACTACACTGAAGTGTAGGGTAGGACACTACTCCATTCCTTGGATTGCTCCACTTTACCCTTGATCCTTACCTTATAATGCTAAGTGTTAAGCAAGGTTGCATCAAGTACCATTTTTTTTAGTCTTTGATATGTCTTGACCTGGGATTGAACCTCAGTCTCCCGGACCATTGGCGAACACTCTACTCATTAGGCCAATGGCCTGATATATACATATTTAGACATTTAGATTTCCTTTTTTGTAGACTAATATATAAAAGTAAAGTTAGCAACTGTAGTTGAGGGCAACCTGAAGGATCCCTTTTCAATAGCTACCACACTGAATTATAAGGGAGGGTACTTCTCCTATCCCAGGATTGCTTTACTTTATCCTTGATATGTACCTTATAATGCTGAGTGTTAAGCAAGGAAGCATCAAGTACCATTTTTTGAGTCTTTGGTATGACTAGACCTGGGATTGAATCCCAGTCTCTCTGGTTATTGGTGAACACTCTATACACGAGGCTAATATATATATATATATATATATATATATATATATATATATATATATATTTATATATATATATATACAGATTAACAGAGAAAGTAAAGCTCTACATAATAATTAACAGTTTTATGTTTTCCTAATCATCAGGTAATATTACAACTGTTTCATATCTAATATATATATATATATATATATATATGTATATATATATATATATATACATATATATATATATATATACTGCCAGCCAAAAATTTGGAACAACCCTGAAATCTTTCTCTAAATTTATGATAAAGGCTAATTTTGCAATTGATCGAAAGTTCAAAGCAAATTGGCTAAGAATAATCAAGAGTTGTTTACACATTTACATTGGTTGGAAATCACTTTCACCAAGATATTTTTACAAGTTACCTGAAAGGATGCAAAAAATTTGTTCTGCAGCAATGAATGATCCTGATAGATTCTTTGTAAAAAAAAAAAAATGAATTTCCTTTTATTAAAATTATAAATAATATGATTCATTTTAATTTGAATTATTGCATAATTATATGCAAATATTGAAAAAATAAATTTATTTCTTTAAAGACATGAAACTTTATTAATTTTTAAGTATTTAAATTTTAGAGAAAAAAATTATTGTGGTCCCAAATTTTTGTTGGTAGTGCATGTGTATATATATATATATATATATATATATATATATATATACCTGCACTACCAACAAAAGTTTGGGATCACATTGATTTTTTTCTCTAAAATTAAAATGCTTAAAAAGTAGTCATGGTAGTGCGTGAACACACATACATATATATATATATATATATATATATATATATATATATATATATATATATAATGTGTGTGTATATATATATATATATATAATAGGATTCAAGATCAAATGACCCACAAGAATTGATATGCCATAAAACACCAACCAACCCAATGTTTCAAACAAATTTCAGAGTCACATGCTATTAAACTTGACAAAGGTAGGGGCACCCTACATGGAGTAATAGTTAGCTAGCTGAATTATAATTCTATTTTTATTGATTTTGATTCTCATTTGGGGATCTATACTTCCAGCCTTGTGCCACAATTAAACTGAGTAAATGACTTGTCTTTGGTAGTGGGTTTTTTTCCTAATGGAGTTCTCTAATTTGCATATTTTGCTTTAAAAGTTGAGCATTAAAAAAAAAAGAAAGCAGATTGTTAGAAAAAGTAAGATTTGTTAGCGGCATTTATAATAGTTCTTGGTTTTGATTGTTATTATTAAGTTAGTATTATTACAATTATTACAACTATCAATTATCTATGTTAGTATTATTATGAATCAAATCACCCACCGAAAAAGTTTACTAATTTTTTCTCAAAAAAATAAGATAAACATATTTACCAACAAAAAGGAACGACTACAAAAAACTGAATATCCATTTTTTCCATTCAGAAAACAGATTATTAGAAAAAGTAAAATTGAAAATAAATAATCACATTTTATTATTCATTGATTCGTTTGTTGATAGCTTTTACAATTATTCTTGACTGCAATAGTGTTTTTATCTACCTTGATCTTTTTAGAAACTGGCTATGATTTGTATAAAAGGGAATGTAATAGCCTGACTGGAGTTGAAACTCACTTACTATGATGTCAAGACCTTAGTCCAGGACATAAAACATTAAACTATTGGGATTCCCGGGCATAAAAAAAAAGATAAAAATATATTTACCAACAAAAGTGAGCTACTTTACAAAACTCAATCTTTAATTTTTCCATTCAATTTTTTGTTCATTTATTCTGTTTTATTTCTTCTTATTATGAGGTTTTCATTTCCTTTTATCTTTGAGAGGTGTATATACTTTTATTAATTCATCACATTTTAAAATTGACATCAACAATGATTTATATAAGAATTTTTTTAAAGTTTAAATTCAGGTAATTATTATGTACGTATTCTGTGGAATTTCCACAGGTATATATATATATATATATATATATATATATATATATATATATATATATATATATATATACTCTCTGTCCCATGATATGTGTAACATTTGCATATAAATTTTATACACTAAATATAACTTTCTGTGTGCATTGTCTATTTCAGAGCATGCAGGTACTACACTCTGATCTAGTATCTAACACCTTCACAGAGGTAGAAATGTAATTCTGGAAACTCCCATGCCTCTGTGTGGGCAAGGTGAAAAATTTTCCAGTCCTCATGAGGATTTTTGTTGGTTGGTTTCTTTGTTTAATGACATATCAACCTTTGTGTGTTATTTAATGCCAAAGCCATCCTTATAGAAGAACTGCAGATGTATTCACCCCCCTCCACAAAGGGGGATAATGGGGTTCATACCTTTCCTAAGTGTATTAGTGTGACTGGAGTTCAACCTTGCTTACTACAATGTCCCAGTCTAACATGTTAACTGCTACGCCATGGAGATTCTTTCCAATGATGAACAAAGAAAATTTCTGAAGTAATTTGCAAAAGAATCGATAGAAATTTAATATTTGTATTCACCATTCAATCATTTTTTAAATGATGAACTAAAATTACGTTTTCAACTTAATACAATTCAAGCATTGATAATATTTCCTTAGTTTTTCCCTTCTCTGCAACCATGTGTTGAGTTATGGATAATTGTGGAAATATCATTTTTTTAATGTAGTTACTCGACCCTTCCACTACAGGCAGTATATGATACAAAGTCAATTTTTAGTGGAGTACAGTCGGTTTGAATCCAAAGTTTTCCTTCTTCTAGACTGGTTACCTAACAAAGGCTAAAGTGTTGAAAATTGCACTCTTTGTAGATTATGGACTAACTATCTCCCTTTGACATAGAACTGCTTGAGGGCGCATAAACCCTTTTATTAATCTGCCCGTCCCTTTTTTTTCTCAGTTCCTGTAAGACAGTCATGCTGAATAAATAGATTAGTTACCGTGTTCTAAAACCATATCGATGTCTTGTTTATCATTGCTTCTTGTATGAATGTTGTTTGTGCTGTAACCACCAAAAGTTCAAGGTAGGACCTGTTTCATTCATTCATTCATTTATAATGTGGTGGCCCCACAGACTAGTTTATTCAATATTTTTTATGGGCCCAGTCAACTAACCACCACGTGTTAGAAGCCAGACATCTTGTTTTTGCTGTTTTCGGAAATTGTTTTCTGACAAAAAAAAGGCGATTCAGGAACTGGAATTATGGAAACTAAATTAAACACTGTACCACTGAATAGAGTAAATTATACCGCCTGGAAAATACAATGTAAAATGGCATTAATCAAAGATGGTCGGTGGAGTATCGTGAATGAAACAGAATCTGTTCCTACGGAGGCTAATGCATAGGGAAAATACTTGTCCCGAAAGGATCGTGCTTTAACTACAATTGTCTTTATTGATCCGTCACAATTATATATAATAGGAGATCCTGTTGACCCAACGATTGTATAGAAACAGTTAGTGGACCAGTTTCAGAAGAAGACTTGGGCAAACAAATTAACGTTGAGAAGGAGACTGTTTTCTCATAAGTTGAGAGAAAGAAATCCCGTTCAGAGCCATGTTAAAATGATGACAGAAAATTTTGAAGAATTATGTGTGGCCTAGGGGTTAGAGTGTTCGCCAATGGCCCGGGAGACCTGGGTTCAATCCCAGGTCGAGTCATACCAAAGACTCAAAAAATGGTACTTGATGCCTCCTTGCTTAACACTCAGCATTATAAGATACGGATCAAGGGTAAAGTAGAGCCATCTAGGGAAAGGATTAGAGCCCTCCCCTACACATTGGTGTAGTAGCTATCGAAAAGGGAGCTTTCAGGTTACCCTCGACTATGGTCGCCAACTTTACTTTACTTACTTATGTGTTATCGGCGATATTATAGAAGAGTAAGACCGGGTTATATATCTCCTAGCCAGCCTGCCTGATTCATTCAATATGTCAGTGAAAGCATTAGAAGTTAATGAGGAGGTTCCACGTTGGGAAATTGTAACGGAACGTCTGCTTCACAAAGAGACAAAAATTAAGCAAAAGGACATTCATAGCACCGAAACGAAAGCTATGACGACACATCATATAAGTCAACAACGAAGAGAACCGCCGAAGTGTTTTCAGTGCGGAAAATATGGACATTTAAAACGTTACTGTCGTGATTTCCGTGGACCAGAAGAAAGAAAAGAGACCCCGTCTAAAAGGAAATACAACAGAAAAAGGAACTCATGTAATATGACGAATTCAAAGGGAAATTCGAGCAAGATTGCGAACGACGGCCATATTGGACAAGTGATGTCTAATGCGCTATTTACAAGTAAGAAAGAAACGAAGTGGATTGTTGACTCGGGAGCGACGTGTCACATGTGTAATGATGCCGAAAAATTTATGGTTTTTGAAAGTTTTGATGTAGCACAAGAGATAACTCTTGGAGATGGCTACTCGGTTGAAGCTCTTGGAAAGGGAACTATTGAAATGTCATTGAAATTACCCAACAAAAACCATCGAGAATGCTATCTATACGAGAGTTTATGTGTGCCTGAATTTTCCTTCAACTTATTAAGCGTTTATTAAGGCACAGAACGTCGCAAAAAATTGTTTTTTCTGACCATGGCTGTAAAATACTTGATTAAAAAAGAAAAATTATCGCTACTGCTACCAAATTTAGAAATTTATATTATTTGAACTTTGAGGAAAAACAAGTGTCTGCCCATGTAGCTGCGACATGTTCAAATAATGAAACGAGAGAAAATATTTGGCACAGAAGATATAGTCATTTTGGAGCACAGAATTTGCAAACAGAAGAATGACGGAGACAAAAAACATTCTGGTGTAGAAATTGAATGTCAGAATACCAGCGAAAGTGAAGATGACAACTTAGAAAAAAATCACAGAGCCTCGAAGAATGAAAAGAATGAGGAAGCCTCCTGACCTATATTGTGAATGGGCTAACATTGCTGCATTCCTGAATGGTGAAATTAAGGAAGATATTTACATGAAGTACTCTGAAGGGTTTATGATGAAAGGAGAACATCATGTATGTAAACTGATGCGAAGTCTGTATGGCTTGAAACAATCGCCAAGATGTTGGAATGAAAAACTTGACTGTCAGCTCAAAAAGTTAGGTCTAAAGCAATTCTTAAAAAATGATCCGTGTATATATACACTATCTTCAGAAGGAAATATGTTTATAGTTGCTGTTTATGTCGATGAACTTATTCTTGAGAGCAAGTCTTCCACACCCGTCCATAAATTTCTGAAATATTTATCTGAGAATTTCAACATCTAGGAAATGGGTAAACTACACTACATTTTAGGAGTTAAAGTTGTTTATCCAGAATCAGAAAAAAATTGGATTGGTCAACCCACATAGACAGCGGAAGATTTGAAAACGTTTCAGATGGTAAGAAAGTAACAAAAGCAACCAGTGACAGTGAATTATTTGACAAAGAGGTTTACCAATCAGCAATTGAAAGCCTACTATATCTATCAACGAGGACAAGACCAGATACTGCTTATGCTATTGGCATTGAAGCAAGATTTTATTCCCAACCTACAAAAGAACATTGGAGAGCTGTTAAGCATATCTTGCGATATTTGAATGTTTCCTTGAATTATGGCTTACTTTACAGTCGTGGAGAAACAAGCTCCCTCATCGGATATTTAGATGCAGACTGGACTGGCGATATAAATGATCGCAAATCAACCATTGGCTACCTGTTTAAACTGAGTGGAGCTCCTATCAGTGGCACTATCTACAGCAGAAGATGAGTATATGGCACTAGCAAGTGAAGCACAGAAAGCAGTTTGGTTACAGCATTTTGCCAGTGTTCTCAATAAAACTTCGGTTGAAACAACAGTCATCTATGTGGATAATCAATCAACCATCTGCATGGCGAAAAATCCGCAGTACCATGGACGCGCTAAACATGTGGATATTGAATTTCATTTCATCAGGGAACAAGTGGCAACAAGAGCAATACAACTACATTATTGTCCAAGCAATTATCTCCCTTTGACATAGAACTGCTTGATAGTGCATAAACCCTTTTATTAATCTGCCCGTCCTTTTTTGTTTTGTTTTGTTTCAGTTCCTGTAAGACAGCCATGCTGAATAAATAGATTAGTTACCGTGTTCTAAAACCATAAAGCTGTCTCGTTTGTCATTGCTTCTTGTATGAATGTGGTTTGTTTTGTCACCACCAAAAGTTTAAGGTAGGACATGTTTCATTCATTCATTCTATTATAACGTGGTGGTCCCTCTGACTATTTTATTCAACATAAAGAATCCAGTCTGCTCTACAATTTATCCATAGTTTGGAGGGGGCGGTGAAAAGAGATAGATTCACACCTTTCCCAAGGGCATTAGCGCAAAGTGAAAAGCAAACGGCTTCCCGGATTTAAACTCGTATCACCAATTCCATTTCCTACGACGATAACAGTTACGTTAAAAGAAAAAAGAAAAATTAATCAAATGACTGAAACTGACTCTTATCTGTATAAAGAAAGTAAGTATTACATTTCTATAGAATTCTTTATGGGTTACTCCAAACAATTAGCAGATCTTTTATAGGAGGGCTTTACTGTACAAGTACCAATTAATCAATTTAAATATCTGGAAATTGATCGAAGTCTGAATCACGAGATTTTTTATTGATCAGTTAAAATTCCAAAATTACAATTCCTACATCAGCCATAGTTCGACATTTTAGAGGTTGGATAAAGAGAAAGACTAAAGACCGGTGGCTGAATTGTATCTAATTGAAGACGTCATTTTGGAACTGTTTTGTAAAAAAAAAAAAAAAAAAAATTAAACAAATGAGTAAAATTCATTCTTATTTGGGTGGGTGAATGTAAATATTACATTTCTATATCATAAATAATTTTGGATTTAATTATTCAATAAAGAATAGAACAAAACGAATAGAATGACTAAAACTTTCTCTCAGTTGGATAGGGACATTATATACTGTAAGATTAAATTAAATTTCTCGCCGGGCTATTCTGGACAACCACCGAATCTTTGAACAAACCAGATAAAAAAAAAAAAAAAACAAAAAAAAAACATTTTTACTCCATTTAAATGATTAAGAAAATACCGTATGGTCATATTTGTTATAAATAACAATTAGTGATTTTTAGATCAATTTTTTTATGTTTTCGGATTTTAAGATCAAAAACGATTTTTTTCTTTATCAATTGTAAAAAATGCGCGAAAATTGAATATTTCATATTTATTTTTTTAAACTCTCAACATTTCTCTGCCCGCACCCTCTCACCTCTGTCTTCCGTTTAATTAAATTGTAATTAATTTATTAAAGATGTTTAATAAATTATATTCTTTAAATTGTTATCATTTCTCGTTCGCATTTTCCGCTCCCCACGTGACGAGATGCATTTGCCACTAGACCATCGGCAGTGAGGGTGTGCAGCTATGAAGTCATTATATCTCTCTCTTTCAGATAGTAATTCCACCCTTCCTCCTCGTTGTCCATTCATTGAAATTCGTAGCAGGAGTCGAAGTAGTTACGATGTTGATTGTGTCAAAACGAGTAGTGTAGGCCTTTTGCGTTAACGTCTTGCTTCCTTTTATGGTAATTGTTAGTCAGTGCTTGTCTATTCCACCTCACTCCCACCGTCACTATCACCAGTAACCCCCCCTCTCCATGTCTTCTCCCTCTCCCTACCATAATACGTATTAACACTTTCTTTTATTTAACTTTCTCTTCTGCACATTCTCTTTCCTCTTCTCTTTTTATTTCCCTCCTCTCTCTTTTGCCTTTTCTTTCTCCTCCTCCTCATTTCTCTCTCTTTTTACTTTATTTTATTTTTCTTTCTTTTCTTCTTTCCTTCATCCTTCCCTTTTTTTCTTTTTCCTTTTTCTGAATTGGATTCTTTATCTCAATTCCCGTTTTTTCTCCATTTTTTCCCCATAACTAGTATTATCTGTTTCTCTTTCTCTTTCGCTTATGCTTCTCTCTCGTTGTCTCTATCTATCTATCTATCTATCTGTGAGCCTGAATGAGGGAGGTGGAGTTGGGCAAACGTCAGGTGACTGGCAAAAACGATTATTCATAAACAAAATATAAGTGGAATTACTCTGGATATTTTATTTTATAATTACCCCCTCCCCAACTGTATTTAAAAAAAAAATCTGTCTATTGTTATTTAGAGGTAGAAATGAAACACTATCAGAATTTTTCTATTGTTTGGCTTTCTCATCAAGTGAAAAAAAGCTTCACTCCAAAAAACATCATCAGCAGCAACTAGATTCATTTCTTGTGTGAAGAGAAACCAAATATTTTCTCTTTAGTTCTTTCTTTTTTTTTGTCATTAGAAAGATATAAATGAATAATTCAAAAAATTAATTAATAAAAACTGCAAAATTTCTTTACTTTCAGGAAACAATCTTAAAACAATTTTATCAACGTTATTTTGAAATCTGAACACTATTTAATCTAAGCTCATATTTACCTATTCCAAGCAATAAATTGTTGTTGTTGTTGTTATTATTATTATTATTATTATTATTATTATTATTTACTCCTTGACAGTTTTTCCCATAGGTTGTAGCTGATGGTCTTTCACTGGAGTTTGAGTGACAGTAAGTCTCCTCAAGTCTCCAGGACTCTTCTCAGTATTCTGGCTGTTCTTAATAAGGCTGTAGTTTGGATGGTCTCCACTAGTCCCCCAACTTCCAAGTCCTCCAGTCCCTTTAATAATCCTTTTGTTACTGTACCAAAAGCACCAATCACAATTGGTATAATTGTCACCTTCATGTTCCACAGTTTTTTCAATTCCCTAGCAAGGTTGAGGTACTTATCCTTCTTTTCACATTCTTTCAGTTTTATTCTGTGGTCAGCCAGGACAGCAAAGTTGACAATTTTGCAAATTCTCTTTTTTTTTCTTGATTTTCAATAGGTCTGGTCTTCTGGCCCAGATTATTATTATTATTATTATTATTATCACAACACTTTGCAAGTTTTTCACTGAAAGCTGAGCAACAGCAAGTCTCTTCCCGTCTCCAGGACTCTTCTAATTATTCTAGCTGATTTTAACAGTGCTGTGGTCTTGATGTTCTCGATTCTTCATCTGATGTTCAGTTCTCTTAGTTCAAGCCTTTGGAAATGGTCCCAAGGGCTACAACTACAATTGGTATCAGAGCTTTTTCGGCTCTCTGGAAAGATTTTGATATCTGTCTATCTTTTCACTTTCTTTAACTTTCACTCTGTGGTCTGCTGGAAAAATTAGGTTTATAAGTCCCCAAAATTCACCCTGGATAGTCCAGCAAGAACACAAAGCACAATGGATAAGACATTTTGTTGGAAGGTGCTTCTGAGTGAAATCATCTGGATGTTGCAGGTTCTATCCCAACAACATGAAAGACTAACAAGGAATACTTATTATAACTTAACACTTGTGCCCAGTCATGGTTCAAGAATTGGAACAGCTTACCCCTGTGGATTAAATAAAGAGTTCAGTTTGAGATTCTGTGTGGACTCCCAAGTTGGACATGAAACATCAGAAGAAGGCTGAAGGACATATCAGCTGAAACATTGTTAGTATAACAATAATCATCATCATCATCATCATGTCGCGCTGGTAGCACGGATATCCCTGACCCTCTCTCGCCACTCCTCCCTATCGTTCATCGCCCCAGGTAGGTCTTCAGGACAACATCCCGTATCCTCACATAGCTGCTGAATGTATGTTCGTGCTGGTCGTCCTGCTTTTGCACGGCCATGTGTGGGGGTCCATAAGAGTACATCTCTTATGAGTTCGTCCCTTGTCCGAATATTCCATGTGACAAAAATCTTTAAGCTTCATCTCAGAAATTTAGACAGATGACTAGGTACCAGACTGGCCTACAGACTTATTGGTCCTACTGGATTTTCCTTGGGTGTCTTAATCTGCTGCATTTGATGGCATCATGAATAGATTTGCAGCATTAATAAATTCCTCTCTCTCTCTCTCACTATCTCTCTCACACACACACATTTTATCTAACTGGTACTTTCCTGTTTTACCTTTTTGGATCTCCAACTTTCACACACACACACACACACACACACACACACACACACACACACACACACACACACACATTCTCTTTTCTCTCTAGTTTTCTTTTTCTTCTCTCTCTTTTTCTTATCAATTTCACTATCTCTCACATCCACTTTTTCTCTCATTTGCTTTCTTTTACATCTCTATCACTCTTTCCTTTCCTTTCTTTCTCCTTTTACTTTCTTTCTCTTCATTTGTATCGGGTTTAAGGAGGTTATTTGCTTTAATGACACATCAACCCTTGATGGTTATTCAAAGCCAAATCCTGTTTATACATATATATATATATTATGTATATATATATTTTTTAAGTCAATAGTTTGTGGGAAAGATTATTTTTAAATGAGCCTGAGCTCATTTGTTGGCTCACAATTAAATGGTTTCAAGTATTTCTATCTAACACAGTTTCATTTAAACTCAATTAAGTGGTTTCAAGTATTTCTATTTAAATTGTTTTATTTACACTCAATTAAGATGTTTCAAGTATTTCTAGTTACACTGTTTCATTTACTCTCAATTAAGAGGTTTCAAGTATTTTCTACCTAACACTGTTACATTTACACACAATCACGTGGTTTCAAGTATTTCTATGTAACACTGTTTCATTTACTCTCAATCAAGAGGTTTCAAGTATTTCTATCTAACACTATTTAATTTACTCACAATTAAATTGTTTCAAGTATTTCTATATTACACTGTTTCATTTAATCTCAATTAAGTGGTTTGTGGTATTTCTATCTAACACTATTTCATTTACTCTTAATTATGTGGTTTCAAGTATTTCTATGTAACACTGTTTCATTTACTCTCAATTAGGTGATTTCAAGTATTTCTATCTAACACTGTTTAATTTATACTCAATTATGTGGTTTCAAGTATTTTTATCTAACACTGTTCCATTTAATCTCAATTAAGTGGTTTCAAGTATTTCTATCTAACACTGATTAATTTACACTCAAGTAAGTGGTTTCAAGTATTTCTATGCAACACTGTTTCATTTACACTCAGTTAAGTGGTTTCAAGTATTTCTATCTAACACTTTTTCATTTACTCTCAATTAAGATATTTTTAATATTTCTATCTAACACTGTATCATTTACAACCAGATAAGTGGTTTCAAGTATTTCTATATAACACTGTTTTAATTACTCTCAATTTCCTTTCAATTAAATGGTTTCAAGTAATTCTATCTAACACTGCTTCATTTACAGTCACTTAAGTGTTTTCAAGTATTTCTATCTAGCACTGTTTCATTTACTATCAATTTAGTGGTTTTAAGTATTTCTATTTGACCCTGTTTCATTTACACACAATCAAGTGGTTTCCTGTATTTGTATCTAACACTGTTTCATTTACACTCAGTTAAGTGGTTTCAAGTATTTCTATATAACAATGTTTCATTTACTCTCAATTAAGATATTCCTAATATTTCAATCTAACACTGTTTTATTTACACCCAGACAAGTGTTTTCAAGCATTTCCATCTAACATTGTTTCATTTACTGTCAATGAGGTGGTTTCAAGTATTTCTATCAATCACTCTTTTATTTACACTCAGTTAAGTGGTTTCAAGTATTTCTACCTCGTGCTGTTTTTCTCTCAATTAAGTGGTTTCAAGTATTTCTATCTAACACTGTTTCATATACACTCAATTATGTGGTTTCAAGTATTTCTTTTTAACACTGTTTCATTTATTCCTAATTAAGTGGTTTTCAAGAATTTTTATCTAACACTGTTTCAATACATTCAATTATATGGCTTCAAGTAATTCTATCTAACACTGTTTCATTTACAGTCAATTAAGTGCTTTTAAGTATTTCTATATAACATTGTTTCATTTACTCTCAATTAAGTGGTTTCAAGTATTTCTTTCTAACACTGTTTAATTTACACTCAGTTCAGTGGTTTTAAGTATTTCTATGTAACACTGTTTCATTTACTCTCTATTAAGTGGTTTTAAGTATTTCTATCTAACACTGTTTCGTTTATACTCAGTTAAGTGGTTTCAAGTATATCTATTTCAGGCTTTTTTTCCTTTCATTTAAGTGGTTTCATGTATTTCTATGTAACACTGTTTCATTTACACTCAATTAAGTGGGTTCAAGTATTTGCATCGACATTGTTTCATTTACTGTCAATAAAGTTGTTTTAAATATTTCTATCTATCACTCTTTTATTTACACTCAATTAAGTGGTTTCAAGTATTTCTATCTGACACTGTTTCATTCACTCTCAATCAATTGATTTCAAGTATTTCTATCTAACAGTGTTTTATTTACACTCGATTAAGTGGTTTCAAGTATTTCTATGTAACACTGTTTCATTCAATGTCAGTTAAGATGTTTCAACTATTAGTATATAACACTGTTTCATTTTCTCTCAATTAAGTGGTTTGAAGTATTTTTATCTAACAGTGTTTTATTTACTCTCAAAAAAGTGGTTTCAAGTAATTCTATCGAACACTGTTTCATTTACTCTCAAATAAGTGGTTTCAAGTATTTCTATCTAACACTGTTTTATTTACTCTCAATTAAGTCATTTCATGTATTCCTATCTAACACTGTTTCATTTACTGTCAATTAAGTGCTTTTAAGTATTTCTATCTAACACTGTTTCATTTACACCCAATTAAGTGGTTTCAAGTATTTCTATCTAATACTATTGATTCAATTTAATATTAATCATTCACTTTCCACTAGATAAATGGTTTAAGTATTGTAAATGATTGAATAGTTTTATTTGACTCTTAGATGAGACTCTAACTGGTACTACCACTCAGGGCTAGGGTGGACCAGTGAGTAATGGCAATGAAGGTATGACTCCACATTCCTTCCAGGGTGGTTTCGTGTCATGTCCAGGACACTAACTGAGGGTGAGTTTTGGTCTTGCAGTTGGCATATTCTACAGTTCCAGTTGACTAGGGTAGCTTTTTCTCATGATTAACACAAACAACAAAAAGAACACATGGAAATGGAATACAACTAATTGGCTACAAATTTGACAGCCTATTCTTACTTTTTCTTTATCTTTGGATGACAAGCTGTTTTGAATTTAGAACCTCTAGGACTCCATTCTAATACTTTAGCTAATCAGGTCATTATTGTAATGTCAAAGTGCTATCAACTTCGCTTGAGAATTGAGAATTTTACAATGACATGCCTATTCTATATATAATGTAATTATACCTGTCATAAAAAAAGCACACCCTCATGCATTTCAGTCTAATGCTCAACCCACTGGATTTGCTCTATGATTGGATTTTAGCAGATCTGTTCCTCAACCAATATCTGCTATTGAACAATTTCTTCAGGCCATTATACAGCATATCTGAAAGAGGGATAGACATCTTGTTCTTCTTTAGTCTGTGTCAGTTCTCTGCTTCACTTCTATGTTTTGTGTTCTTTATTGGTTGCACAACTCTCTTTAGCAGGATGAAGTAATACAAAGCCTCTTTTACTTGTGAACACATATGTAGTTTGGATGGTCTCCACTCGTCTGCCAACTTCCAAGTCCTCCAGTCCCTTTAATAATCCTTTATTTACTGCTCCAAATGCACCAATTACAATTTGTATAATTGTCACCTGCATGTTCCATAGTTTTTTCAATTCCCTAGCAAGGTCGAGGTACTTATCCTTCTTTTCACTTTTTTTCAGTTTTATTCTGTGGTCAGCCGGGACAGCAAAGTTGACAATTTTGCAAGTTCTCTTTTTTTATGCTATTATTTTTATCATCATTTTTTTTTGTTTTTTTTTTTTAATTGTTGTTGTTGTTGTTGTTGTTGTCGTCATCATCATCATCATCATCATCGAAAAGGTTTTTTAAAATGTAAAGATATTAAAAAGTCACTTTTTTTATACAGTAAAAAATTCACCCAGAGCAAATGAAATATTTAATATATAATTTTTTTGTTTAGTGTATGAAAGCTTTTTAAAAGTAACAGGTGATGCTATTTTAAAAAATTCATTGGATGCCACTGTTCTGAGGTTACTTTTTTATTTCATCATGTTTAATACTATCAAATTAAAGAGTAGCGAATAAATACCGTGGTAGTTTCTAAAATGCATCATTTCAACATGAAAAGAAAGAATGGAATTGTTGAATATATTTTTCAAAAATTGTTTGGATGAATCTACTAAGTCAACAAATAGACCAGGACTAAAAGTTCATTAAGTTGTCTTTAAAATTTTAATATTGGGCCTATCACTATCTTCACATCCTGTGAAATAAAGTTAAATAATATTGGTAAAAGATTTGGTTTATTTATATAATGGCATATGGGTTATTTGATAACAAACTTTGATTTAAATAACTTGCACAAACTTAAATGGCTTCAAGTATTCTTGCCTAATATTAATAATTTTATACAACTATATGGTTTCAAGTAACTATTTCTATTTAATAATGATAATCACTTCTTTGCACACAGTTATATGGTATCAGGTATTCTTATCTAATACAAATAATTTTAAAGATCTATTTGACCCATACATAGAACCCTAACAGGTATTACCACACCAAATCAGATGTGGGAGTAATGCTAATGAAGGGGTCCTCTACACTCTTTAGAGCTCTAGAACTGGAACCTCACCACTGAATGCAGTTTAGTGCAATATCCTGGACACACCTTTCTTATGTGGTGGGGGGGATCTTAACTCTCTGCTGTTTATACAGTTGGCATAATTTAAATCCTAGCAATGGGGCGCGGGGGCAGAAAAAGTTATAATAAAAATCACCGAATAAAAACTTTCAAAATTATTGTTTTTCTGAATTCCATTATCTTTTTCCTAAAGTATTTTTAGGATTCAGAGATGTATAATTTTGTAAAAGTTTAAATTAATTTCTAACTGATTTATACAGGTATATTTTCCCTACTTTCAATATGGTGCAAAAAACTTACCAGGATGATAATGATGATGATAATAGCAGCAAACTAGCATAAAAGAAATACAAGATGAGACACAACTGAGTGGGAAAGGTTATCTACTGGGAATTGTGCAAGAGATAAAATTTGACCATGCAACCAAATAGTATTTGCACAATCCAGAATCCATCCAAGTAAAAGAAAGTGAAAGTGAAAGTGAAAGAAATTGAAAATTCTTGAATCTTATCTAAGAGCTGAAAAAGCCATGGAACATGAGGGTGACAGTGATACCAACTGTAGTTAGAACACTTGGAACCATTTCCGAAGGCTTGAAAAAGAGACTGGGTGAACTAGATAGAGATCAGAGGAAGAACTGAGAACAAGACCACAGCACTGATAAAATCAGCCAGAATACTTTGAAGAGTCCTGGAGACCTGAGGTGATTTACTATGCGTCATGTGAAAATAATAATAATTATGATTGATTACTTGTATATACTGTTAATAGTATGGTAATCACTAAAATGAACTGAGGCTGGCATAGGGACATAAGTATTGAGTGCAATTTGAAGAACAAACTTAAAGCAATAGGTATGATCAGACTGTTGTAGACATCCTAATTTTAATTAAATGAATACTGACTATTTCTTTTTTTCTTTTTTAGGTACCAAAGTAATGAAAGACATTTATGTCAAATAGCAACTCCAATATAAATTTGACTCACTCCTTGTCATCTAAGTGATTGAATACTTTATAATTAGCAATGTTGACAATATTCTTCCTTCTTTCAAAATGGTAAACATTAATTTGATCCAGATTCATATATTTATATTCTTCTTCTTTTATGCAAGTGCAGGTGAGTGAATTTCATTTCCTGAAGGATTTCTTTATACTCAAGTAAGTCAAAAGTTTTGCAATATTTTGGTAACGTGAGGAATAATTCAACAGCTTTCGTTGCTTTAGCAGAGGTGATGAACCACACTGGACTGTGAGATGCCACAACCTCTACTGATACTCACAAAGTGAGTATTAGTGGAGGTGCCAGTGGTGTAATGGTTATCATCATAGGAAATGGACACAGCGACATGAGTTCAAATCCTGGATGAGACTGATTGCATTCCACATAGAACTAATACCCTTGGGAAAGGTACAAATTCAATTATTCTCCCACCAGCAATGGGTAAATAGTAGGGCAGACTGAGTTCTTCAGCCTTGGTGAGGCAACTTGTCTAGGAGAAGGAAAACTCTGAATTCAGACCTGTTAAACTCTACTTAAAAATTGACCTTGTGACATATCTTGCCTGCGTGGAGGGGTTGGTAAATATGGATTCTCACAAAGTGCTACTTGTCGGATATGCCTTTACACCCTGGAACACAGCGTTTGGAATTTATGCCTACCTGACCATGCTTTATTGTCAAGGTTTTTGCAACCCAAGTAAAATTTCTGGAACCATCTAGTTGCTCGACTCTTCTAACAACAAATGTCTTTGTTTGCTTCCGCAGATTATGACCGAGTTTTAACTCATAAACGATAAGTTAGCAAATTAGATCATGTTGTACATTCATCTTGGTGGCTTTCAAATTGCACATGGTCTGAAGCAATGCACATCAACTAGCATGATACTACCAGCCACATTTAGTATCTGTCATGTCTTGAACTGATTGAGTCACATGATCTATGTGATTCAAACAAGCATGTACTGCTAGAATTTTAGCAAAACTTTTGACTCACCCTTGTATTTAGGCAAACTAGCATGTACTACTAGAATATTGCAAAACTTTTTGAATTTTTAATCAAAATAATGCACAATGGCAACTGAGCTCTCTAAAAATAAACTATTTCAAAAATATTCCTAAAACCTGAATTTTATTTTTTTAATGACCAATGTTTGATCATTATTTTGCATTTAAACCTAAATTTAAATTCTAAGAAGATATTTAAATTTGTTAAATAATTTTTAAAAAAAGTCTGTGCAGATACTTTAAATTTAAAGGATAGAAAAAGATAAAAAGTGATAAAACCAAAAACCAAAAAATATTAAAAAACTAGTTCGTTGAACACGACTCTCCAAACTCACTGTAAAGTAAGTAAAGTTGGCGACCGTAGTTGAGGGCAACCAGAAGGCTCCCTTTTCAATAGCTACTACACCGAGGTGTAGGGGAGGGCGCTACTCCTTTCCCTGGATTGCTCCACATTGCCCTTGATATGTACCTTATACTGTTGAGTGTTAAGCAAGGTGGTATCAAGTACCATTTTTAAAGTCTTTGGTATGACGCGACCTGGGATTAAACCCAGGTCTCCCAGACCATTGGCGAACAGATAATTCAATTGTCCATATATACTTACATGTAATTTTCTGATTCCTATGGTTACACCATATGTGAGATGCAAACTTTGAATGTATGAATAGTTATCCAAGTCTAATCGTAGGCCAACTGGTAGGCCTACAATTGTGTTTTGACAATAAAGACATAGATGGAACTCAGAAGAAGGTCACACACACACACATATATATATATATATATATATATATATATATATATATATATAATAATGCTTTCCTACAAGAGAAATAGACTTGGTATGTTGTCAAGTTCAATAAAAAAAATAAAATCAAGGTAAGAAATAAGAACAAACAAATTGGTATTGATGATTGGTAAACCTAATCAAGCCTATCAAATACATTACCTGTGGTAGATAAGTTCTATTGTCCTATGCCAGCTATGGGTAAAATAGTAGGATTGACTTTGCTTCTTAGTCTTGGTTGGGCAACCAGTCTAGGAGAAGGAAAACTCTGAATTCAAATTTAACTAATGAGGATAGTGGCTTGGAAAACAACAGGATTTTAAAAAGTTCCTATTAAAGGATGAATGAACCTCATGATAGGTCAATGATGATTGAGAGATTCTACTCTAGGACTGGGGACCAGTGAAATATTTCCTTAATACTTTGAAAAATCAAAACATGACCCAAGTGAAATATTTCACTTTGAAAAATCAAGCAAGTTTGAATTCCTACTAAGTTATAGAATATCCAAATTCTTTTTTTTTAATTTACCCACATTTAAACTACAAATCTTTTGATTTTGCAATGTAATCATTTAATCTTTTATCCAGTAATAAAATTAAGAAAATAAAGTACAAAAAAAAAAATTAAAACTTTTTAAAGTTTCAAACATTGTGCATACTTTCTAGCTTTCAGCCATTTTCTCTTTTCCACTTTAACTTTTTTTTGTAATTGTTTTTGTTTGCAGGTGCCAAATGCAAATGGTCAAATGAAGATTGTTCCCATGACTCAGAATGTTGTAGCAAATCATGTGAACAGGCCCATCCAGGTACAAACAGCAGGTGCACCCAAAATACAATGAACTCTACTTGTCGGTATCACTATCACTGCAATGATCGATTGATATGTGGACCTGACCAAAGATGCTGTGCAGATGAATGGGGGTCATGCATGCAGAAAGCACACTGTTGTGACCCTGAACATGTTTGTATTGATGTGGAGAGTTTTGTCTACAAAAGATGCCTCAAGGCAACAGATTCTTCTGTTGCACACATTATTACTTGGGCTGCCATCATCCAAGGGGTCATCTTGGCTGTGAATGGTGCCCAAAATGATTAAGTATGCCCATACACAGACACACAGCAAAAACTTACCACATACACACATACCTATCAACACATATACCCTCAAATCAGAACATGTGGAGGAGCGGCACAATGACTAAAGTGTTGGACTGTGAGATCATAGTGTGTGAGTTTAAACTCCAATCATGCTATTACATTCACTTTTGGAATAATTCCCTTGGGAAAAGTATGAAATCCCTTATCCCCACAGTTATGTGTTAAATACTATCACTACTGTTCTTCTATAAGGATAGCTTTGGTATTAGATAACCCACAAAAGTTGGTATGCTATTAAAAACAAAGAAACCAGAACATGCCTGCGTGAAAACCTCTCCAGTACATATGAATAAACATATACACAAACAGACACTAACACTACCAAGGCATACCAATACCTACTGACACACACACAAATACACACACCTCTAACACAAAAATACTCTTTAACACTATCCATGTACACTAATACACATCACCTTCCACCTATAACTCCAACAATATATGTTTAAAAAAATGGTCATTTGATCATTTTAGTAAGAAACATAAAAATACCAACCAAAGTTTTTACCCTTTTCACCCAAATTTCATCTTTTTAAAAGCCTTAATCTTTTCTTATTCTACCAATATTGTTGATTGTTCACGTTTTAGCCAACTTTTTTGTTTTCTTTGTAAAATCAAGCCTCACGGGTTGAGTTATTTCTTGAAATCTATACAAATTTTTAATAAATTTCTATAAATTAGTTTCACAAGATCTTGTGCATGTTTTTGGAGAGTGAGAAAAAGAATAAATAATGATAAATACAGGAAAATAAATTGGATCTTCCTGAAATTCTATTTTCTATTTCAGTGTACATTTGAAAAACATTCATAGACATGTAATATACATTATATATATATATATATATATATAGAGAGAGAGAGAGAGAGTTGAGTAAAGTTAGGATTTAAATCTGCTGGAATAAGAAAGAATACTGTTTTGGAAATCAGATTGACATGTTTCGCTTGTGATCCAGCATTATCAAAATGCAATGAATTTTTTACTAAAAGCAGATCTAGAATTGATAAACAATGGAACTCTTTTTTGCAATAAATTCATTTGTGTTCTGATGATACTAGACAACCTGTAAAACATGTCAATTTAATTTTCCAAACTCTCTTCTCCTTTCTCATATTCCAATTTGTGCATTTTTCATTGTGTAAAGAATAGCAGGCTTAATACTCATTGGTTCCTCCCATTTCAATATTATTATGCACCCCATGGTCTTGTGTCAAACTAAGCTAAACTTGCTAAATATCTACATGGAGTACTTGTTGTACAATGAGAGAAACTTTGTCTTGCAGACTTACAGTTGAGTTGCACTGAAAGCATTGGTTCCCACAAGATCATGAAAGTTAAGCAGCTAGGAATCTGTTCAATATTTATATAGGTGGCCATTTAAGCAACTGCTGCAACTGTAAGCAAACTAAGGTTTGTGTGTCATAACTAAGCAAAGCTTGGCAAATAACTGAATCTGGCTAGTGTAATGCATTCAATCTTTAACAAGTGCCTCATTATTGTGACCTTGTGCCTGGCTAAGAAAATTCTTTAATATTTATGTGTAGAGTATGATATGTATATGAATGTATGCTGTAGGAGTTGCAAAAAAATATCTCATCTGTCAAAAAAAGGTGAAATTCTTTTTTTACTGAATTTCACTCTTTTATTTCAGCTGAGAAATAATTCTTAACTTTTTGTTGATTTTGGCCTTTTTGTAAAATTGTTCGATTTGTAGTTGTTCCATGAAGTTTGGTGTTCATTTTTAAAAAGTAATAAAAATTACTTGGTTGAGTCAAAAGTTTTGCAACATTTTCCTAACTTATTTGTTCTATTCTTCAAATTACAACAAAAGCAATCTAGAGGCCATTGTGTTGCCTGTCTGAAACTATCTTTCAGCCAGTTTTTTGACCTCAACGCTGATGCCAATTCTTTTTTTTCAAGACAAAGAACTTCTTTATTGGTGCTTTCACCTTTTCTTGGTTATTGAAATGTTGCAAGCACTGGAAATGTGACATACATTGGAACAAGTAATAATTTGACACAGCTCGGTCTAGATATATGCTGGGGTCAGGGGTCATCAGTTTAATTCCCTTGAGTTCTTGAACTTTATTCTTGGTTGTTCAAGCAGTAGGAAGTCTTGTATTGTTTTGCTGCAGAAGAGCTTGTTTACTATTTATCAATACTGAGTATTTTTGCAGTGCAATAGCATACATCTATTGCAGCTGTTTGAAGTATAGGTTGGCATTCATAGTTCACCTATTCAGAACAAACTCATTAACCCCTCATAATTCCACCAGACAGAAAACAAACATTGCAAAGCTTTTGACTCATCCTCATTTTATCTCTGTCCCATCCATGAATGTATATACAAATGTCATGAGTCTTATGGGACAAAGGGGGTATTTTATTAATACCTTTGTCCCATAAGAGCTGTTACCTTTAGAGTATAAAATTTATATATGTCATGATTATTATGGGACAAAAGTGATATAATTCATATTTCTTGGGGGGAGGGGTCTTCATGGTGTAATGGTTAAAGCGATGGACTGCAGGATTGTAGGAAGCGAGTTCGTACTCCAGACGTGCTATTACGTTCACTTTCAGGCAAATACCCTTTGGGGGAAAGGTATGAACCCCCTTATCTTCCCAGCTATGGGTTAAATAGTACCACTACTAGTCTTCAAGGAGAATGGCTTTGGCATTAAATAATCTACAAAGGGTAGTACACCATTAAACAAAGAAACCAAACCTAAACCATATTTCTTGCAATAATAAATTGCAAATGAAGAAATAATGAGATTTAATTCAGATTTCTTTGAATATTTCACATTGGCACAGCTGGTTGGGATTAATCTACAAATATAAACAAAATTTCAAATGTCTTTTTTTTTTACTTATAAGATTGTGTTGTGTAGCCATCTTCCTCTCTCAGCCAGTGATTGCTTCTTGCCATGATGGCTTTCATTGTGATTCCACATTGTTTAAAGTTCTCTACTATTGGGATGAATAAGAATGACATTTTCTGTGTGTACACATACTTTATTATCAGCAAAAACTTTTCTTCACATACATTTTATGAATTTAGGAATCCAGCCAGACTAAAGAAATGAAAATTGATTTGAAGCTTTCACCTGATTTCTACTAAGTAAATAAACGTTACTATCTAACTTTTAGGGTTTAAGTTACCTGACTTCAACTCCTCTAATGAAAGCAAAGCTTTCAACTGACTTTAAATTGTCAACTAATTTGACAAAGGTCAAAAGTGGTTTCCACTTTTGGGACAACTGTTTCAATCTTTTTAAATTACACTTCATACCAAATAAAAAATTCAATTGACCTATAATTTAACAATTGGTGCTACATAATCTTCTTGGTTTAATCATGAGTTAGACTAAAATAACCTTGTAAAAATCAATAAAAATAGATTACTTTAATCTTACCATAAAAAAAATGGCTGTGATAGTTGTACATTTCCTTTTGGCTCCAGGGTTCAGTGTTCAAGCCTATGTAAAACCCTGCATATCAAGTGCCATCAATTGTGCCCGGCCTTGTGGCTGAGATGGTTGTGTATTGCTGACTGTCAATAAGGGTTTTTGATGAAGTTTATGAAATGGTCAAATGTTGCTTTTCTTGATAAACAGGTTTTATTTATTAGGAAGATTAGGGCATTGCAATTTTGCCTCTTTAATATAACTTTACTAATCTTACAAGCAAACATGAGTATTTAAGTTTTTATGTAAGAAAATATTTTATTAAACTAGAAAGACCATTGAAACTAAACAAGAAAACATATAAAAAGATTACACTTCTTTTTGCTTTATTTGAATTGATTCCTCAATAAAATTATACATAGTATTGCTTTTAATACATTTAAGAATAAAACAATAATTGGTACAATTGATTTCTAATATTATTGATTCAACCCAATTTTGTTACAACCAGTATGCAAATAATCCACCACATATACTATATAGATAATTATTTATTTGTAGGATCTTAAACTGTTTTATAACAGGGACTGTTTTGAGGTAAATCTAATTCAGCTAGAGTTTAATAGAGACATCGTTAATAAATAAGATGCTAATTAAGATTAAATAATAATTGTATAATAATTATTGAGAATATAATGTAAATAACTAAGGGAATTGTGATATTAATGGTGATGTAGTTTCAGTTACAGACAGACAGACACATGATCTCCTTTATAATAAGATGTAATAATCACCTGAAATAAATTGTATTTGTAAATATACCTGTGATAAAATTTCAAACAACAAATTACAACTGACCTTGTTTATAGTAAAAAAAGCAAGAATCCTGACAAGGGATGTTAAAGGTATATTTTAAATGATTTTATTGGGGAAGGTAAAGTTTTGCTGGCATTCCATTGCAGGTAACCATTTTCTCTTGTGCATATTTTCATTTCTTTGGTTGCACCAAATCACTTCATAAAAATAGTCCGCAAATGAAATTTTTAAAAAAGTATCATTAGTTGACTATTCAACATGTTTATATTTTTACAAATATGAAATTGTTTGTCTTGTGAGTACATAAACATATATCCAGATGCAATAAAGTCTCAATTTCTATGGCCTTGTGTCATACTAACATCAATAGAGTTAATGCCTTTAAATCAATGCTTGGATTTTTTAATCAACATAATGTTATTATTCAATGATTCTTTCAGATAGTTTCTATTTTTTGACACAAGGCAAATTTTTTTTATCTGTTTTCTCCCTCACCCATAATTTTTTTCTTTTTCCAAGTCTCATTCCTCATATATATACTTATCTGTCATGGTTTTTATTCCCTGAAGACATGTGACCAAAATGGAGGGTCCTCTTTTTTTAGATTTACGGTGAATTTTTTTTTTTCAATCGCCCCCTACCCCAGCTTTTTTTTAAACAGTCTCTACTCTAAGTCTTTAACCATTTTGGTATGGTATATTTGGTGACAATGGCTGGACTGAACTTTTGACTATAAAATAAAAAAGCTTGCAAATAAAACAAGTTTACTGGGGTTTTACAATAATAATGCATTATTGGCATCAGTGAGTATATTGCACAAATATGTTCATAAGAACATTTTTGATTCACTAATACTTCGAAAAATGACTTTTTGATAAAGTTTCAGAAGCTATAGAGAATTTTTTTAGATTTTAGGGCTGCTGTATATACAAGAGAGACTTTAGTGGGTAGGTGGGTATATCTCTGATGATTCCAAATTTTTAAGTAATATTCACAAAAGCTGCATCTTACCCCCCTTATGCATATTAAATATATTTGGCTGACTTAAGTTTCTCTCTGCATCCAAATGGTTGATTTATAGTTAAGTGATTTTATTTTCTTTTTCTTTGAAAGATATATTCATTCAGTTTCTGAGCTTTATTGCTGTGGTTCAAAGTTCAGCATATGATTGAATCTCTGGTACTTTTTTTACCTTTCAAACCTGATCAAAATGTTTAGAATTTGTTTTTCATAAAAGACTAAAGATTTTTTGTTGTCATTTTAAAGAAATCTGAGTAATAAGGAAAATGTTGAAGGGTATTTTATTCAAAGCATTTGACAAATTGACAAAAATGAATTTTTTCTTTTGGGTCCATAACAATTACTCTATGGTGGAAGCACAGGCAATGGACACAGCGACCCAAGTTCAAATCCTGAATGAGGCTGTTTGCATTTCACATAATGCTAGTACCCTTGGGAAAGCTATGCATGGAAATATTCTTCTACTGTATTATACTATGGACAAATAGTAAGGCAGACTGGGCGCTTTAATCTTGGTATGGCAACCAGTCTACGAGAAGGAAAACTCTGAATTCAGACCTGTTTAACCAAGCTAAAGAAGAATTAACCTTGTGTCAGATCTTGTTTGTTTATAGGAGCTGGTAAATAGATATAACAATCGCCATATTGATATTTGGGTATTGTGTGACTTTCTGAGATCTAAATTTTGACTCTAATATTAGGAAGTCACACCATATTCGAGATACAAATTTTGTGTGTAAATAGTTGGTCTAAGCCTTGCTTCGGCCAACAGGTTTACTTACAATTTCTGGCTGTAAAAGGTCTTAATTTAGGTCTCAGAATGTCATGTATATATGGTAAGCAATTCAATTAATTGGCATATGTACCACCAAAGCTAGTAAGTTAATTGGTAAAAGAAAAATAGAGTTTTATTTCTCTTCTGTTTTGGATATAAGTTTGTTTGGATATCTTATTATTTTGTTGATGCATGGAAACAAGTTTGGTTCCATATTAACAAACAAAGGAACAATTTTAGAAAATCCCAACCCTATTCAATCAGATCTGGAAATGGACACAAAGAATTTTTTGTTATTTTAAAACAAGATTTGAAATAACTTTTCCTCTACTTGTATGTTGATTAAAAAATTCAAAACTTGTCCCTGAAAATATTTCTTTCTTTTTGATTAAAAATGAAATCCATTCTTTGTAAACTGGAAATATTTCTCTCTCACACACACATACATACATTTGACTAAGATATGAAGTTTAATCAGACAGATATGTAGGAAAAAGGAGAAAACCAAAAGAAAAAAAACATATAAATGGATGAGAAAAATTTATGATAAAACGTTATTTTATCTTAAGTCCACCGACAAATTTCAATGGTATTATCTAAGATATGAAATTATGAAAATTTCAGGTAGAAAATATTTTGTGCCATCTTCACATTCGAAAAAAGTTAACATTGTGAAATTTATAAATGCGGTCTTTTCTCCTTAACTTTTTCAAAATTTACATTTTATGATGTAATCTTATTTTGAATATTTTTCTTTGTCGTCCAAACCATTATTTTAAATTCATAATTCCCACCCTGAAGGTGACACAAAATGCTTTCTACCTGAAATTTTCATAATTTCATATCTTAGATAATCCTGTCAAAATGTATCTGTGGACCTGAAATGAAAAAAGATATTTTACAATAAATTTTTCTCATCCTTTAATATGTATTTTTCTTTCTGTTTTCTTCTTTTTACAACATACACTGTTTTGTGATATACAAGCTGCTAACTAGCAAATACCAAAATATTACAAAACTTTTCTCTCATCCGAGTATTTGTATAACAGTAGCCCTCAACCCACATGTCAATCAAATGATTATTTACTTATCAGTGAATATTGCTTTTTAACCAAGAAACTATAATTGAATGTAAAATTAAAATGAGAATTTATTTTTTGAGGATTCTTTTTGAATCTTAAAATTGATTTAAATAAAAAAATTAACATTGTTTGTATTTTCTTCTGAATGTGAGCATCCCTAAATTTGTGCCATTTATTAAAAGCTCACAAACCCAGGTTGTTGGAATTTTGGCTGTTGATTCCCCATTTTTTTATATTGCCAATAAAATGTTGCAATTTTACATTTTAAATCATCATCATCATCATCATCAGTATCAAGACATGCTGACAGCATGAAGTTCCCTAACTCTTTCTTGCCATCCATCCCTATCATCCATTGTTCCTGGGAGGTCTTCAAGTCTGCATCATGTGTCCACACAGAAGTGATGTATGTAAGTCTTAGCTGGTCTGTCAACACAGGCAAATCCATGTATAGGAGTCCGTAAGAGAACGTTGCTTCTGTGTTCTTCCTTATTTCTCCAGTAGTGCCCCACCTGTTTGTTTTACTTAAATGGCTTGTGAGATGTTTTGTGGGGTGTTGCTTACAGGATTTGTTCAAAACAGCATGCAGCATTCTTGTGTAGTTCCCATTGAGCTTTTTCTCTATGTGTTTCATTAGTGTGCTTGTGGTGCATCCATATAGTAGTATTGACACAACCACAGCTTGGAAGATGAGATTTCCATATGATTGATAACCTGTCAGTAGCTGTTCATGCATTCACTAGGTATATGTGAACATCTGTTATATAATTAAGGAATGATTTTTTATATTATTACTTAGTTTGGTAAGGCTTTGAACTACTCAGGTCTCTTAGTCCAGATGCATAGTCAAATGGTGCAGTCTTATGCCCTTGCGGAAGGGATACGACAATCATCATATGTCATGATAAACCTCCAGACAGGAAATGGGGCTGAAGCGTAGATGATATCATGCCCAGAAGAGTTAGTCCTGAGAATTTGAGGATTTTAAAAAGATAGTTAGTTGAGGTCGACTGTTGAAGGTAGCAGTTGAGTTTTTCGGATCTTGACCGGCAGAGATGAATTGAGATCTCTAAACATCACAAGATGCGCCACATGTAGGGTAGTTGGGGTGGGGGACAGCATTGTATGGTTAGCATATACTTTTATGATTTGTGTCTCTCTCTTTGTGTCACCAAGGACTGAAACCAGAAATTAATAAAACCTTTCGTATCCGAAATGACAGAGTCCACCTATATCTGTATTATTATTAGTGACATCACCAAATTGATACAATATAATACAACAAATGTTCAATTTAGTACGCAGTGACTTACTATGTCTTTTGCAAAAGAAAAAAGAAGACATAGATTGATTTTGAACTTGGATTGTCCACTCGACGATTCACTGTACATTAGACGATTAGAAACGGCTAAGAATGATGGAAATCCATTTTGAGCGATTGTTGTTTCAGGTGGGAGAGAGAAAACGTAAGATGAACAATAAAAACCTCAACTCTAAAAACAAAAACAAAAAAAAACAACTGTGCAATCCCGACCAAAGAAGGAAACCACGGAAAGTAAAGAACTCAACTCCAGAGACAAGAAAAAAAAATGTGACACCCTAACCAAGAAGAGCGGAGAAAAGAAGAACACCAAATATTGAAAGACAAGCAACAGGTTAGAAAAAAAACAGAAAAAAAATGTTTGACACAAGGTCCCAAAACGAAGAAGGAAAAATTAGAACTAGAAAACTGAGAAGAGTCATGAAAAGAAAAAAAAACATAAGGTATATAGCTCATTGCATAAATTTTATGCATTTCTCTGTCACTTTTAAGTTGTGTGGTTCGTGCCTGATAGAATTTATTTAATTACAAGAAAAAATTGAAAAGCTATGATAAGGCTTGTAAGTTTAATTGTACATGTTAATACAGACTACTGCTATGTTAGGGGACGGTGAATCATGAGGGAAAGAAAGAAGGGAAAAAGAGAAAGAAAAGAAGGGACGTGCAAGATTGTTAATTTGTCATAACAAAACCCATGATGTGGTAGTATTTTGGGTAACATACATACAAATAGTTTTTATGAATGAAATTTAGAGTACTTTGAAAATGCTCATCGTAAAGTGTAGTAATTTTATATTGGGATGTTTTTTTCTATGTATCTTTCAATTCTGAGCCCCGACAGGAACTGAGCATCTATGATATGTTGTCGGGAAAATGCTCATATACCTTTGGATTCATAGTTAGGTCTGTGGGACGGGTTCGATGTTTGGAAAAGTTGTGGAAATTGGAAGCATTCTGTGAAGTCTCCCTAGAATGGGATTGATATTTGGGGTACTGGTAGAAACCATACCAGGTTTTGTGAAGGTCTCTCCCTAGGGAGGGGTCGAGAATTTTGAGGTACTGGTTAGTGGCCAGACTAGTGTTTTGTGAGGTCCCTCTGGAATGGGGTGAGAATTTTTGGGGTTTAGTTAGAGGCCAGACCATTGTGTTGAAGAGGATATTTTGAAACAGAGGATGGGAAATTAGGGAGTACGTGTGCAAAATCTTGACATGTCTCGTGGTATACACCAAGAAATTTATGGACTCAGTTTTGAATCGTGCTTGAAGGAGAAATATAGTTGACCAAATTGATATATAAATAAAGTACCCTCATTAACTGTTGAAAAAGAGAAAGAAGATAGACTGAGGGGCAGTGGAAAAAGTTGTGGACAGAGTAAAAGGTTTAGGTTGCCTAGGAAAAAAAACCCAAGATATTTTATCTAACCTTTGGAAGTAAGCAAGAAACTAGAGTTGCATTGTCATGGTCAGAATAAGTAAAAATGAAGAAATGATGGCTGGATATGAGCCATGCTTTTGTAGAGATACTTGTTGAAAGAAAATAAATAAAAGGCACTCGCTATTAAAGAGATGTGAGATAGATCGATTGACGGTGGTCAAAAGTTGAAGAATTAGGAGAAGAAAACGGTATACCAACCACACTTTCTCATAATGCATTAGACTATTTTGTTGATAGTCTAACACTGAATAGTTTGGCAAGGAAAGACTACATGACACGAAAAGTTAAACTGCAAACATTTAATATTTACATATATGGTACACAACAATTACTGCCCTAAGCCATACTAAATAAAAGTGCAATAGTTGCTCCAAGAACAAGGTGATGAATGGCAGAAGTTACACTTACGTAGGTCTGGTGTAGTGCTAGTTCTCGTAAGGTGATTTGTACGCACGTGCTTCTCACATAGTAGAGGCTGAAGTAGCCGTCCTATCAGTAGAACCTTCTTGATCAGAAAGAGTAGAACTCGTTTCTCCAAATGTCACATGACCAACGGTCACATGATTGTCGGAAGCTCTGCCCACAAATCACAAGAAAGGGAGACAATTACATTTTGTTCCCAACAAGTATCCACTTCCTGGACAGGTTCATGACCTGCACAAAACCATTGCCAAGGATGCAATGCTAGGGATATATTAATAGCGAAAAGTCACCAGAAAATAAAACAAATATATGGATGGGATTACATGCAGATACAAAGTTTCTTTACAAGTGAAAGAAAAAAAAAAAAAAATCTTTCTGAAAGGAAGAAAAGTAAATTTCTGCACAAGAGTGCTATTTAAAGTTCAGGCCTGAAAAAATACATTGAACTCAACAAATGGCCATCTAATGTGACAACCAGGCCTAGTCACAGTCTATTTTATAATATTTGGTGGTGGTGGGGGGAGTCCCTGAAGTGTCCATGCCAAGCCATGTAGCATCCTAAGAAGCAGGTTTCAACCTGTTCACAGCAATATTTTGTGGGATTGTTTTTATTTCCACTTAAAAAATTTTGGGGTGTCTCTTCAGGACCTTAAAAGGTGCTCTATATGAAGGTTGCAGTGTGTGGGTCTCGGCTAAATCAAGCATGAAAACGTGTGTGCAGGTCCGTAAAAGTTTTGGCATGTATGTGGGCCTTTGACACTGCGCAGGCGAATTGTATGCCAAGTTTGCCATCCTTAATGTAAGCCAATCCACAAATGAAGTCATGTCCAAAAGTTTTTGCGGAGGTTACAGAAAAAACTGTCCAAGAAGCCTGAGTGAGGTACCATAAACCATCTCAGCAGATGAATGTGATGGAAAGGATCCAAAAGGAGAGTGGGTGTGTCTTCCCACTTTTGCCTTTAACAAACAAAAGTGTTGAACTCAGAAGATACATTGGACAATTGGAGGGAAAAAATATGATGACTCTACCCCTAGCAGAAGGGTAAGATCCTGTCCACCAGAAAAAGGGTGTGTCCTGGGTATGGCACAAAATTGCATCTGATAGAGAGGCTCCAGTTCTAGAGATCTGGGGAGGGTGGAGTACTCCTTCATTGTTATTACTCCCAGGAACTCTGACCTGGAGCAGTAGTACTTGTTAGGATCCCATCTATGTGTCAAATAGATTTATCTAAAAATTATTCATATTTGCTAGGACTATGTACACCACCCACCAAAGCTTCTAACAGATAACTACATAAAAAATATAAAATCTAATGAACACAATTCCCAAACCTCTCAGTGTAAAATAACCTTAGATAGGTTGACATGTGATTAAAATGAATCGGGCAACAATTTTATTCCTATTTTCCAGTTTCAAGTTTACTATTTGTATTATAAAAGTTGTTTTAAATCGGGAAAAATATGTTTCCAGTTAAAAAACATAATAAAAGTATGTGATATTTTTTTCTTATCATTCACAGTTCATAATTTTTATTTCAGTTAAAGAAAAATGAAGCAAAATATTTTCATTTGCTTCATAAATTTCTTTCTCCTATTTAATGGTATATCAACCATCATGGGTTATTTAATGCCATAGCCATCTTTGTGGAAGAACAGCTGTGGTACTATTTAAGCCATAGCTGGGAGAGATAAGGGAGTTCATGCCTTTTCTTAGGGTATTAGTCAGAAAGTGAAAGTAATAGAATGACTGGGGTTTGAACTTACTTGCTTTGTGGCCACAATTTAGCTTTTTAGCCATTATGTCATGAGAACTCCCCCCACCACTCCAATAAGACAACAAATACATACCCAACCCCTTTGTCATTAGCAGGATGAAATACAAGGTCAGTTTTTAAGCTGAGTAAAGATGGTTTGAATTTAATCTTTCCTTCTCCTAGATTGGTTGCCTAACCAAGGTTAAAGAACCCAGTCTACTCTACCTTTTACCCAGAGCTGGAAGAAGAACAAACAGACGTATTAGCATAACGTGAAATGCAAACAGCCTCATCCAAGGCATGAACTCGGGTCACTAATTCTATTTCTTATGATGATAATCATTACACTTAGCACACTTTCAACATATAAAATCCAGATGCACTAGATATCTTAAAAAATATAAGGTTAGTTTTCTGAAATAGCAGATGCAGCCACCTCTACAAAGTTAAACATCTACAGTAAGATAATCAGAAACTGCATATTCAATATCTTATGCAGTTGTCAATGAGATAGCATTTGCTTTTACCATTATATTCTCAAGTCAGTTTGATAGAAATTAATCTTTAAGTGGAGAAAAGACTAAAAAATCTGAAATAGTAGATTGTGTACAAAAGGAAGTTGAATAATTAGTAGACCAATTCACTTACCTCAGCAGCAACATCTCATCAACCAAAAGCAATGTCAACATACACCAAGTGAAGGCATAAACTGCTACTGACAGCTTATTATTGATCATATGGAATTCTGATCTAACTGATAAAATAAAATGGGATTTCTTCCAAACTGTGGCTGTGTCAGTACTACTGTATGGATGCACTATATAAATTCAACAAAATGCATCGAGAAAAAAGCTAAATGGGAACTATACAAGAATGTTACAGCCTGTTTTGAACTGCCTCCCATCTCACAAGCCATTCAAGTTAGATAAACAAGACATACTAGGTACTGTTGGAGAAATAAGGAAAAACACAGAAGTGACATTTTTTTATGGACACTTACACATAGATTTACCTGTGTTGACCAGCAAAGATTGACATACATCATCTCTGTGTGGACACATGATGCAGTCAAGAAGACCTACCAAGAGCAATCGATAATAGAAACAGATGATGATGATTTAAAATGTAAAATTGCAACATTTTATTGGCAATATAAAAAAATGGGGAATCAACAGCCAAAATTCCAACAACCTGGGTTTGTGAGCTTTTAATAAATGGCACAAATTTAGGGATGCTCACATTCAGAAGAAAATACAAACAATGTTAATTTTTTTATTTAAATCAATTTTAAGATTCAAAAAGAATCCTCAAAAAATAAATTCTCATTTTAATTTTACATTCAATTATAGTTTCTTGGTTAAAAAGCAATATTCACTGATAAGTAAATAATCATTTGATTGACATGTGGGTTGAGGGCTACTTTTATACAAATACTTGGATGAGAGAAAAGTTTTGTAATATTTTGGTATTTGCTAGTTAGCAGCTTGTATATCACAAAACAGTGTATGTTGTAAAAAGAAGAAAACAGAAAGAAAAATACATATTAAAGGATGAGAAAAATTTATTGTAAAATATCTTTTTTCATTTCAGGTCCACAGATACATTTTGACAGGATTATCTAAGATATGAAATTATAAAAATTTCAGGTAGAAAGCATTTTGTGTCACCTTCAGGGTGGGAATTATGAATTTAAAATAATGGTTTGGACGACAAAGAAAAATATTCAAAATAAGATTACATCATAAAATGTAAATTTTGAAAAAGTTAAGGAGAAAAGACCGCATTTATAAATTTCACAATGTTAACTTTTTTCGAATGTGAAGATGGCACAAAATATTTTCTACCTGAAATTTTCATAATTTCATATCTTAGATAATACCATTGAAATGTGTCGGTGGACTTAAGATAAAATAACATTTTATCATAAATTTTTCTCATCCATTCATATGTTTTTTTCTTTTGGTTCTCAAAAAAATAAATTCTAATTTTCATTTTAAATTCAATTATAGTTTCTTGGTTAAAAAGCAATATTCCCTGATAAGTGAATAATCATTTGATTGACATGTGGGTTGAGGACTACTTTTATACAAATAATCGAATGAGTCAAAAGTTTTGTAATATTTTGATATTTGCTAGTTAGCAGCGTGTATATCACAAAACAGTTCAAGCCAGGGAAGCTAACCACAGTGATTGATAGTATTGTGGTAGTTGGTGTGCTGACATGTTGTGCATTGCTTCCAACTATGTGCGATTTGAAAGCCATACAGATGAGCATTCAACATAGTCTAATTTGAGAACTTAATGAGAGATGTTGGAAGATAATGAGATTCAAAGAATCAGCATATTTACTCAAAAGATCCATTCATCAAGACAAATATAAAAAGACAGTACAAAAATTTCAATTTAGAAAAGAGACATGCTATTTAATGCTCTTAAAAGGAAATGCCATAGAATATCATGGTACATGAACATGTGGATTTTGATGTTGGTATTTGGTGTGTTTGAAGGTTATGTTCTTGGAAAGTTGTGAGTTCAATCCTTGGTGAGGCAATATGATAAAAATATTTGTTGGTACCTTCTCTATAAAGTTCAGGAAAAATACACCAATGTGGATTGTACACATTATTTTTTTAAAAAGTTTCAATCAACATTAGTTAAAAAAAACAAAACATTCTCCACTAATATTCAAGCTAACATCCTCAACTTGATGGATGGGGATTTTTTTAACAGAACACAGGTAAATAGACTCTGTCAGACTATCTACCTGAGGGATTGAACTTACGTAGATATAGTCACTTAATCTACACTTATAAACACTAAGCCATTTTTTAATGACCCAGGCAATTTTGGAGTCTTAAACCGATTTTTAGTTTTTGGCTTGATTGATTGATTTTAACTGCATGTTAATCCATTAAGGGTTATTTTATGTCTTGAGGTTAGGGAATTGTATTCATTGAATTAATTATTTTTGTGTAGTTGTTTATTAAGACTTTTTTGTGGGTACATAGTCCAGTCAAAAGGGAATAATCTTTAAAAAAATCTATTTGACACATAGATGGGACCTTAACAAAAGGTACCACTCTGGGTGGACCTGGGAGTAATGAGAATGAAGGAGTACTCTACACTCCCCATATCTTCAGAACTGGAGACTCGCCATCAGATGCAATTTAGCGTCATATAAATAGATCTGTTTAAAAATGATTTGTATCCAATAGAACCATGTGCAAAAAACCCCTAAAGAAACAATTAAGCAAAAAATGTTAATATAATTTTCTAATCTTGAGGTATAAAATAATCCAAGTAAGGATGACACGCTGTTAAAATCAATCTAAAAAGCTTGTGTGTGTGTATGTGTTTTAAAATAATAATTATGTATGTGTATGAGTATATATATATATATATACATTGTAATCCACAGACTGTTTCGTTGTATCACAACTCTTCAGTGTGGCCGCTTGAAGCTGGGATAGAAACCTGCCCAACTTTACGTTAGACTTAGTATCAGACCGCTCGGCCAACAAGTGTACCACATCAGCTAGGGAATTATAAGGTATTAAGTAGCAGAAGCAGAAGCAGCAGCAGCGTTCATTTGTTTACATTTTATACCTTACCGGATACCAGAGTGCTCAATTCATTCAAAGAGCTTTGCATTATGCGAGTGGCAGCCATAAATTCCTTCGCCAGAGTGCTCAACAATTGAATTTACTTTTCAGTTACTTATTCTTCTTCAACAAGTGTTTCTGATATTTAAAGTTGTCTTCAGGAAGTAAATGATTTGCGCATTCCTTTTGGTTTCTATAGTGGCAAATGTTTTGATAGGATTGTGTTTCTTTTTAATTGCAGGATATGCATCTGTGAATGTCCAGTTTGAGTTAATAATCTGTGACAAACTTTGGTCTCTGCAGATGTTGTTTCTCTCTTTTTTTTTCAAAAGAGTGTATATTGTGTGTGTCTGCTTGAGTGTTTGGGCATATATATATATATAAAAATATATCCTGGTCATAATGGGTTTATTGGTATAGTCAGGGAGACCAGGATTTAATCCCAAGTTGAGTCATATTAATCTAAAAAAAATGGTACTTGATGCCTCCTTAACACTCAGCATTATAAAGCATGGATCAAAGTAAGTGGAGCAATCTAGGGAAAGGAGTAGCACCCACTTTACACTTTGGTGTAGTAGATATTGAAAAGGGCCAACTTATATAAATATATATATATATATACTTAAAGCTCCTAGTATAGATGTTGAAGACTTGTCTCCGATGATGATAAATCAGTTTGATTTTCTATATTACAAATGTTTTACAACCATCATAGATCACTTTTTTCCAAACACTCTATCTTGAAATGACCACATCAGAAACAGGACTTGACTTCAGTCCAGGATACTTTTCAGTGTAGACATCTGTAGTAGGGTATGTTTGTTCTAAGCCAGACTTGCTCATCATAAGAAATCTCTTGACAACAATTGTAGGATAATTTTACACAGGTCCTTCCTCAACAACAAATAGGTAATTTGAGTCAATACTGTGTGAAAATATGTGGGACTGCAGCAAGACTGACGAGTCATATGAAAGTACACTGGGTTAATGTTAATGCTAAAGGCAGATCTTTTGTTTGTCACATGTAGCAGGGCTTGCAAGTGTGAAGTTGGCCTGGAAAGTCACATGCATGCCTATGGGTGATCTTTGTGGGATTCAAGAGATGGCTTTTTTTAGCATAATTGCCTGTTTGCTAGTTATCTATGGACTTCTAGGCTAATGAGTCAATCAATGAAACTTGGCATGTCATTTCCTTTCACTTCATGAAGTGTTTTATTGATATTAATGTTGGAGGAGGGCAAAGGGCTTTTCCATATATACAAGTATATATATATATATATATATATACAAAATGTAAATGAGGAAGCTATCCCCCTTGTTTGGTATGGGCACCTTAGAGTTGGGTACACATTACCATTGTACACTGACCAGTCACACACGTGACACTGTTAGAAAGGTTGACCTTTTTATTACCATTTCTCCGAGCAGAACACACGTGTTAGCGGACAGAGCTGCGATTTTAGACTTTATGCAGGGGGCATTCTTTGAGGCGAACAGAGGTAAGAATCACACACTGTATCTGTATTTGCCCGAATTATTGATCTGTGTGAAAGGGATTACAGAAGTTGTTTTCTATTTTGTTTTTAGTTTCACGGTCAAAGAAGGGTTTATGAAAGAACGAAGACCTATTGCGAATAGACAACTTCTTTACCAGTTGAGCCTTTTACCTCATTTTTTGCCTCATGGTGCTACCGTTACACAAGATATTAAAATTATGGACATTATAAATCTGTTACTTAGAGAAGTGGTGGTGTAAACCACATGAAATGTAAAGTGTGAGTAGTTTCCAGTCTCACATTATCATAATATAACATTTGTGTCAACTTTAGATATCCAAAGTGATTTTAATTTACACCAGAAAAATAGAATGAATATAATAAAACAATATCTTCTAGCATCATAAATAATATGACACTGCTACATGACACATTGGAAAAAATCTTGCCAGTACACCATAGTAGATAGTTTAAGAAGCATTGATTTACACTTAAGAGCCAAATGAAGCTTCTATATCAGTAATGCTCCACTGGTGGGGCATGGTAATATTTTTGTGGGGTTTGTTTAGAGACTAAGTTAATGAATATATAAGAATCAAATATTACAAGGGGGGGTGTTAGATAAGAATTTTAGAAATACCGTAGTGGGGCATGGCCCCAAATCAGCTGAGAACCACTACTCTATACAGTGTGAGGTATAGTCCCATGATAAGGTTAAGTTATTTGGTTTAATGGCATATCAACACTTGATGGTTATTCAATGCCAAATCACATTTATACTTACATTTAGTCCAGTCAGCTAGGGCTGTAGAATACACAGACTGCATCTCTGAAGAGGAGTAAGACCCTCACCCAATGAATGTCCTGAATATGATGCCAAACAATTTGATGGTGAGGCTCCAGTAATGCTTGAGCTTTGGGGAATGTGGAGTACCGCTTCATTGCCATCACTCCCAAGTTCACTCTGACACAGAGTGGTAGCACCTGATAGGGTCCTATCTATGGATCAAATAGAACTGTTTGACATTTAAACTGAGTGCAAACAAATGACTTATGCTAAATTGAATTGTTTAAGATAGAACTGTTAGATCATTTAACTGTGTAAACAAATGACTGATGTTTAATTGAATTGTGAGTGATACATAGCAATACTTAGAACCATTTAACTTTGTTGACTTATGTTTACAAAAAATCATATATATCTAATATGTATAAAGAGGACTTGGCATTAAATAACCTACAATGTTTGATATGCCATAAAACCCCACCAAATCAATTATACTTATATTATGCATATGAATTTTAAAATGAGTTAGCGCTCATTTGTTTGCACACAGTTAAATAGCAATATTTGAAACCAATTAATACAAATAATTCTATTTAATATTAATAGCAATCCTAAGTAAAAGATTGAAGAATTCTAATAGGTACTCCCATTCCAGACAATCAGAGTGGACCTGAGAGTAATGGTAATGAAGAGGTACTACACATTCCCCAAGTGTCAAGACAGGAGCTTCATCATCAGATGTAATTTAATCTCACATCCACTATACTACATAAGATGTTATTACATGTCATTTACATGAAAGAAAAAAGAATATATATATACGTTGTTGCTGACGTCCATAGTCAAGGCCGACCCGAAGGCTACTACACTGTGGTGGAGGGGAGGGTGCTACTCCTTCCCCTGGATGGCTCCACTTTAACCTTGTTACGTACCTTATAATGTCAAGTGTTAAGCAAGGGGATATCAAGTACCACTTTTTTGGTCTTTGGTATGATGTGACCTGGGACTGAACTCTGGTCTACGGGGTCATTGGCGAACACTCTACCCACTAGGCCAGTGCAATGCCAGGTTTTCCTGTTAGTACATACACACTAAATAATTTTTCTTACCATTCCTTTTGAGTGTTAAGCACTATTGGTTTAGAACTTTTTCTGGAAAATTTTGACTTTCAATGACTACAGATAAAGAGGGATTTTCTTTTTGGTTCAAATAAAAAGAAAATCACAAAAAAAAAAAAAAAATAAAATAAACCAAAAAAAGCTTTAGGTGATCCAGACATTTCTAGTAAACAGATTTTTAAAATAATTTGATGTAAATTTTGAAAGAAACACAAATACTTCCACTTTTTAAAGACTGAAGAAACAACAGAACAAAACTGAAAAATTCTAAGTATATGGAAAATTTTTTAGAGTCCTCCTCTTCCACACACACACACACACACAAAAAAAAAAGAAAGAAAGAGAGAGAGAGAGAGGGGTCGATTAGGTTTATTGATTTTCTTACTTAGAAACCTGATGACCAGAAATCTATCATTTTTTGTGTTCCCTTTTATGTGTCCAATCAAATTCTTACCAAAAATTGGGCCATTGGCCTTATGAGTAGAGTGTTTGTCAATGAGCCAGGAGATCGGGGTTCAATCCTAGATTGAGTCATACCGAAGATTGAAAAAAATGTTACTTGATGCCGTCTTGCTTAACACTCAGCATTATAAGGTAAGAATCAAGGGTAAAGTGGAGCAATCCAGGGAATGGAGTAGCGGCCTCCCCTAAACCTTGGTATAGTAGCTATTGAAAAGGGAGCTTTCGGGTCACTCTCAACTAAGGTCATCAACTTTACTATTTACTTTATTTCTATAAACCTTTCTTAATTTAAGGGTTTAAAAAGTTTTTTTTTTCAATTGGATTATTTCCCCTTGTTATATGTATAATTTGTTGTTGGCCCATGAAGAGAAACAAATATTTTTAGAATATTTTAAATGAATTTAAATTTCATAATTTAGCTTTTTATTTCATCAATTTGTGTTCTACATGTGTTTCAGACTTTGTGGTTCTGCTTCTCATCTTTACAGTGAAGATTATAAAATGATCAACTTTGTATATTGAGCCACAGAAAAGTGTTTCTATCATATATAGCATGTAATAAGCAACTCCTAACTTTTGGCAATATTAGCCTACAAAAATATATCTTCAACATTCAATGACAAAATAGAAAACATTCAAATACTTATACTTTCAAAAATTTATGTCATATAATCAAAATCAATGCAATACTGTAAATAAAGTCTAGACCTTGATGTAGCCTACTATGCTTACTTGAATATTCCACACATACAAAAAAACCCACCACTGATACATAATTATTACATTACCAATGCTAATTTGCATATAATTGATTATTTATAAAATTTTTTACTTAAACAAAGGTTATTATTTAAATATATGCTATGCAGGGGAACACTTTAGATCAAAGATAAGACAAGATTAGGCCTAGAAACAAGCAAAGCTTAAATGTATCAAAAACATATCTTGTGTAATGAACAACTTTTTATTAATGTTTTAGTAATGTATCCCCCAATTTTCTACTGGGAGCTGATATCTAACATCATTTGAATTCAAATACAAATAATTTTTTTTTCAATTTGAAAATTGATAAACTGAATGGGTGATAGTTTCTGTAGCAACAGCAAAGTTGATTCACGTTTACATGGAATCATTTTTATGAAGAGAAATTTTTAAATAAAAATTCTCTAAGGCTGCAATATTGAGGCTCTGTTGTTTAAAAGTACTCATGTATTATGTAACAAAGATCTAAATTTTAGTCTAATATTAGGGGATCACATTAGACATGAAATACAAACTTGATGTGTAGATAGTTGACTAAAGATAGACCAACTGGTACATCAACAAATTGTCCTGGATAGTATCAGATGATACTAGAATATACCCAGTAAATGAAAGAAACAGTGAAATTCACCAAAAATAAAAAAAGAATTTTAAAATAAAATAAAAGTATTTTTTATTTGAAAACCATTTACAAGTAAAAATATATAATGTTCCTGGTGAAAATGAAATATAACACTTTGGTTCATCAGAAACTACAAAAAATTCTTTTTTTGAAGACCGTCAAGGTGAATATTTCTGATTTCTATTGCATGAAACATTTTAAAGAAAAACAATTTTACAATGACATTATTTAAATTGATTTTTATCAAGAAAAACTTTTCAATGTATATCTGAAGTTGATATTTACTGAGCTAAAAAATCTTACTTCTTTGAACTCTTGGCCTTCAGATAACCTGTACTGAAGCTCCGGAGAGGAAAAAGCTTAAATTTTGCAAAATCTTAGAATCTTCATTTATATAAAAAAACAAAAAACAAAAAAACAATTCAGAGTGTTTCAAAAAAATTCAATATCATTTGAAATGTACAGAATGTTTGAGAAAAATTCATATAATTTCACAATCTAATAACTTGACTAATTCTCATTCAAATGATCTCAAATTTAAACAGCATGCTTAGAAACAATTTCAAATTCTCTGCTTAATATTCTGTTGTTTTTTTCAGATACAGAAATATCATTCACTTGTTTAAGAAAAAAGAAAAAAAGGCATTTAAACAAAATTTTGAATTGTTTCTACACATGATTTTAAAATTAGAGATCATTCGATTGAGAATTGATCAAAATTAAGAAATGATATCAGTTTTTCTGAAACACTGTAAAATGCAGGTTGAAGTATTGATAGTAGTATAGTAGTAGTAGTTTCTGTTTCGTTTCTTGCAGTTGCAAAAGGGTGTGGTGGCAGTTATCATCTATTATTAATAAAGATGAATCTAGATCTAATTTAGCATTTGATTCTCAATGATTATCATTGCTTGAATTAGGCTTAGTGATAAGTCTGTTACAAGAAAAGTCATCATAATAGCTAGCATGCAGCACTTATTGTGTAGTAAACAAAGAACTAGTATGTTTTTTGCTATTAGTACTAAAATCTTCATAAGTCATCTTGTTAATTTTGAAGCTTAATAGATGAATAAATAACATTGACTATAAAACATATTTATACTTTGCTCCAAGGAACAGACATCTTTGTTTAAAGCAATTTCATCATTCTGTTAAAAGGGAGGCTATGAATGGTCATGATATTGAACCTTTTATTAATATGATAAGATATTGCTACCAAGGTATATGAACTAGTCAACTAATTTCAGAAATTTACCATTTAATAAGGAGATGGCATTATCTTGATTAAAACACATCCCTACAAAACAGCAGTTGTACAGCCACTTCTTATCACACAATTATCTAAGTAAGACGAGCAAGACTTACTGAGGAAATGTAAAAACTCATAAGCAACATTTTCTGATGGACAACTCTTACACATTAATAATCAAAAATTTACCTTCATCAGTTCTATGTTAACACTGAGTGCTGTCTAGAAGACTTGCCAAGAGTGATGTCCAATAGGGAGAAATGGCAAAATAGAGTCAAGGGAATCCATGCAGTCAGCATGCCACGATAATGATCAATAGCAGACACAATCTCTCTGAAGCCATAAATTTGGGCTTACAGTGTATAGTAGAATAGTGACCAAGAGCTTATGGGTTTAAAGTATTAAGATATTCATTTACTCATTAAAATTGTAATTGAAAGGAATTTTAAGTATATATTTTATGTACATACACACTTTGCTCCAAGGTGCTGATATCTGTTTAAAACTATCCCATCATTCCTTCAAAAGAATAGCTGTGAATGGTTGCTATAGTAAAGCTTTATGTCAGTATTTGAGTTGATGCCTTTGGGCCTGAAAATATTGGGCTTACAGTGAATAGCAAAATAGTACTCAGCTTATGGGTTCAAAGAGTTAACAGAATATTTGGGGATTTTAAAAAAAGAATTGTAGGAACCACTTATTTATTTATTCATTTTTGTTTCATATAAAAGATTAGAAATTTAGAAAATAATTTCCTTTTTTAAGTAAAAGGTTCAAGATTTGACATTATGTAACCCAATAAGGGTTGGCACGCTTTAAAAAAAACAACCAACCAACTAAATTACATTCAAACTTAGCTCCAGAGTACAGATTTCTTTTAATGGAATATTGGAAGAGCTTTAAACAAAAGATAAGTCACTACATTAAGTCTTTTCTTATTAATATCTGATATGATCTCCCTGAGCTCAAAAGATTGGGCTTACAGTATATAGTAGAACAGTTCTCAAGAGATTAAGAGTAGAAAGAATTCAAATATTTATTTATCAAAATGGTTTGGTTTCTTGTGTAATGACATATCAACCTTCATGGCATATTTAATGCCAAAGTAATCCTTGTAAAAGAACAGTAGTGGTACTGTTCAACCCATCGCTGAGAGGGAGAAAAGAGTTCATATCATTCCCAAGGGGCATTAGTCCAAAAGTGAATGCAACAGTATGACTGAAGTTTGAACTTGCTTACTATGATATCACAGCATATATCCAGCATGTTAGCCACCAAGAAACTTAATATCACAGGGTGTTTAAAAGTAACTGAATTTGATATATGAGTAGCCCAATCTGGTAACTCTGGGACTGAGACAAAATTCAATTAGAAAGTAGACCTCACCAAACAATGAATTACTAAAAGAATAATATGACAAATTGTTTATATGATGAATAAAAATTGAATATCAATTCAAATCTTGAGATTAATGTTTACAAATTTCCTTTCAAAATGAACAATTTAATAAAAAATAAAGTACAATTGAAATCAGTACTATTGAATAAAAAAATAAAAGACAAAAAAAAGAAAGTTATTTAAAAACATTGAAAATATTTTCTGATTTTATATGTATTGTATTCTAGGTCTCAAATTTTCTGAATTCAATATTTCAATTGAAAAACTGGTACGATTCATCATTTTTTAACACAGAAACAGAAGCAGTTCTTAAACAAGATGAAACAAGAGGAGGCAGAAAAGTTCATATGATGATGTCATGATGGACCACAAAGGGGATTATGTTGAAAAATAAACCTCATTTGGTCACATTCTATGAGAGAATCTTGGTCAGTCAATGAACTTTTCAGGCATTCCTTAAACACACATGTATATGAATGTGAGCAGAAAAGTTCATATGATGATGTCATATCTGCTGTTGATAACTTTTTTGACTAATGGGATCCAAGTAATGGAACACCAAAGGAAGAAGCGAGTTGACTGTGAGGGGGATGAAATTGATAAACATACCTCATTTGGTCACATTCAATAAGAGTTAGAGTATCATTTGATGGTATATCAACCTGTGAGGGTCATTTAATGCCAAAAAGTGTTCAATTGGTTTTGTCTTCTATGTGGGTTTTAGGGCATACATTTTTATGATAGTGTTTAATTGTAATTGGTCAAATTTTGATGAAAAGTTTGTTTTTATTTATTTATTCATTTTTTTTAGAAAACTCAAGATGTCCTCTGGTTTGGTGTTTTGGAAAAGGTCCTTTTGGTTGCTAGTCTGGAAGTATTTGGGGTGAATTTGTCTGAAACTGTCACAGTTTAAGAGAATGATTTTGACTATAAGGGGTACTTTGCACATTGAGCATATTGGGACATCTTCTCTTTTTAGGTGTAAGTGGATGATGTAGGTGTGGCCAATGTGAGGCATTCCATAAGTATCTTGGTTAGCCAGCTGACACCTGTACTTTTGTTTGTGCAAAGAGGCTTTCTTTTTTGACTTGAAAAACAGTGTGTGTGTGTGTGTGTGTGCATGTTTGGGAAGGGGTGAAAATTTTCAGAGTTTGTTGATTGTCCCTTAGAATGCTCAGTTTTGCTTTATCATAATCTCAATCTATTTATCGCCCTCGCAATTTCTTTCCTCTTTTGCTCTTTGTCGCTCTTTATTCTCTCTCATGTTTCAATCCTTTCATTTTTTTCTTTTACAGTTTCTTTTTACCCTCTCACATTTCTCCCTCTCTTTTTCTCAGGTTCACTTCTTTCTTTTATCATCTCTCTATTTCTTCACTCTCTCTCTCTCTCTTTTTATCATCATTTCAATTCTTTTCTCTCTTGCTCACCTAACTTAGTTTCTTTTCCCTTTTTTCTCATTTTCTAGTTTTTCCTTTCTCTAAAGCTCACTTCTTTTTATCTATTCCTCACATTCTTTCTTCTTCTTTTATTTTCTCTCTTTCATGATTTTGTTTTTTCACTATCTCAATCTATTCCTCTCTCTCTAGAAGACTTTTTATTTTTTTTATATTTTTAAATGACCTTAAACTTGAGATGAAATTGCAGATTTCAAAAAGAATTATCTTAGATAAAACTTTTCATCAATATTTACAAAAACAAGAAAATCTCCACCACACACACATACACACACCCACATAATACAGACAATTGGTTACTGGAATTTTCTTTTTAACTCTGAATATTTTCAATATGGTTGAGGGATTTTCTTGTTGGAGTTTCCTCAAATTACTTAGAAGTCTTGAAAGATTTCTTGGAAATTTGCAAATAAACATGATAAAGACGGATCAGAGAAGAAATGGAACCAAGCAGACCAACAGTATTGTGAGAGAGTTTTCCAGACCAAAAAAAGCCGGGAGGTAACCAATGAACAGCACAAATCAAATCTGTGAAATTTTGAAAAATGGTCAAAAGATGGAATGTATTCTCTTGAGATAATCTCTGTAACTTCATCTGGGTTGCTGGTGTCAGACTTGAGATGCTGTCAAAAAACAAGCACAAGAAAAATAAAAAATTAAAGCAATAGCAAAAATGGTAGGGCCCCGTCAATCCAACCCAAAAAGCACTGTTTACAGTGGCACATTTTTCAAGAAAATCAAACCATAGGAGTTTTATGTTCCAAAACACTGTCAGCAAGACCTTCTTTACTAACAGCTGTGCCAGGAACTTTTTCTTTACTGGAGAGTCAGTGTATTTCCACTTTGAAGACTATATTTTCAACTAAGGTTCATAATGACAAACCCACGTTTAGCCCATTTGTAAACATTTTTTAAACAAAAAAAAAACAAAAAACAAAAGAAAAAAAAAAAAAAAGCTTCTCCATAAATATCACATATTTTTCTGTAAATTTCACATGGTTTGCACTTTTCAATCACTAATGATTTGATGGCAGTCCTCTGTTTAAGATTTGCCACTATTTTGAATAGCCTTAAAAATATTTTTGTGAAATTCAAATAATTTTTGTTATGATGCGACCTTGGATTGAACCCAGGTCTCCTGGGCCATTCGCGAACACTCTACCCACTAGACCAATGAGCCAGTTTATGTCTCATACAAGACCTTAAAACCTTATCTTGTGATTTTGCTGAACTGTGATGTTCTAATTGAAGAGAAGAAAAAGAAAAAAAGAAGTGCTAATTTTCAAGATCAAATTTTATTTTGACCTTGGAAAGGATAAACAATTTTATTGGTCAAAATGATGTGTTAATAAAAAAACTGATTACATAAATTTTAAAAATATAAAGAATAAATTTTGACAGGAAATCTGAAGTCATCCACTCATCCCAAGTTTTGACATTAATCAGAAATAAACTAAAACTCCTTTAAGTTAGTTTGTTGGTATTTTATGGCATATCAACCCTTGTAGGTATTTTAATGCTAAATCCTTTTAAATGTAAATAAATAGCTTGGAAGTGACACAACCACTAAACAAATAGAGCCCACTTGCTTGCACGCAGTTAAATGGTTCTGTTGTCTGATATGCAACAATAATAATTCAATTTAACATCAGTCATTTGTTTGCACACAGCTAAATGGTTTTAAGTATTGAAAATCGTTGAATATTCTGATGGGATCCAACAGGTACAACCACTCCAAATGGTTAGGTTAGGTTATTTGGTTTAATGGCATATCAACTCTTTGTTGTGGGAACCTTACCCATCTTACTATAATGGACTCTTCTCACCGTTATTAGTACAGAGATTTCGCTGCCAGAAGGGCAGATCAATATCGGTGTTATCCGAACAGTACGAGACTTCTTACCTTTTCTATGTAACTCTATCTTTCTTGTGTAATATAATCTGTTATCTAATATCCGTGTTTGTGTTTTCATTAATGACCCTTTCCGGGGCCACAACATACTGGCGATGAGGAAACTGAATGAAAAAAGGGACTCTCCAACAAGCAAAAGGGGTTAATCGCACAACATGCTGGCGAAGATACATTGCAACAACAAAGAGATACCCAACTACAAGTTGTTAAAGAATCTACAACAAAGTTCTAACATACAATGAACCAAACAAGATTTTTGTTAAAACAACTACAAGGTATCAAATGACGGAGTGTGTCGGATAGTGGATATTTAAAAACAAAAAGAAAAAAAAAAGAAAAAATATCTGTAAGTAAGATAGTCACGTAATCAAAAAGTGATTTTCATATTTTTCTTTCTTCCCACTTCAGAGGGAAAAATTTAATTTGCCGCTTACAGTTTGTGTTGTACAAAAAACACACACACACAGAGTAATTATTCTTGATTTCTGGGGATATTTACTGAAGACCACCCCCCTAAAAAAAAATAAAAATGAAAGACCTTGAAGAAATTTTTGCACAAATGATGAAGTTCCAAATGGAGGCTCAACAAAAAAAACGAAGAAAGAATCTTAAAGAACGAGGAAAAACTCCTTCAACTTCAGAAAGAAAACAAAGAAAGAATCTTAAAAAATGAGGAAAAACAACAACTTCAGAAAGAAAATGAAGAAAGAATCTTAAAAAACGAGGAAAAACAACAACAGTTCTTCCTTGAATTACTATAACAAGAAGCACTTTTTAAAAGTCTAAGTAATAACCAGCCTACAGATAGTACTACTATTTTCACTCAAAATGCAGTGTGAAAAAGGAGGTCTTGGGAATAATATTTGCAGTGACAAAATTTCACCGATACTTGCATGGCAGATTCTTTATTCTACAAACAGACCATAAGCCCCTAATAACCATTTTCAGATCAAAAAAGGGTCTACCAATTTATACTGCCAATAGGCTACTAAGATGGGGAACGATTTTATTGAATTACAATTTTAAAATCGAATACCTCCTGTCAAAACAGATTAGCCACGCAGATGGACTATCAAGGTTGGTACTGAAATATAGTGAACCCTTCGAGGACACAATAATAGCAGCATTACGAACAGACTGTGAAATTAAAAACATGATAGCCAACACCATCAAAGAACTGCCTGTCACACTACTCGAGATAAAAAGTGAAGCAATAAACGACGACTTTATTGCCAATATTAAACAGAAAATCACAGCAAAAAAGAAAAAGTACCAGAAGTATTTTCACTCTGTGATAACGTCCTCCTATATAGTGAAAGAGTCACAATACCAAAGAAATTGCAAAATAGAATTTTAAGAGATTTCCACACAGGACACTCGGAAATAAATAGAATGAAAAGTCTCACGAGAAGCTATGTTTATTGGCCGAAGATGGATAGCAACATTAGGGATATGATCAAAAAATGTAAAGGCTGTGCCTTAGCGGCAAAAGCACCCCCCACTACTTTCAAACCTTGGCCAAAAACAGAACAACCTTGGTCGAGGATACATGTTGATTTTGCGGGTCCCCTGGAAGATTTCTACTACCTAATTGTAGTTACTCTAAATGGCCTGAGGTTCTCAGATGCAGAAGACCTACTACGGAGACAACTATTGGGTTCCTACATGAACTGTTTGCGTGGTTCGGTGTAGTAGATTGTGTGGTCAGTGACAATGGAAGCCAATTCACATCAGTCGAATTCAAGGAGTTCTGTGAAATCTTCCAAATAAAGCATATAACCACACTGAGTATCACCCAAGATCAAACGGCCAGGCTGAATGTTTTGTAGACACGTTAAAGCGAGCACTCAAAAAAGCATCAGGTACCCCGATGGACAAAGCACTACAGCAATTTCTGCAGGTATACAGAATCACACCCAATCCCAATACACCACTGGCAGTCTCACCAGCCGAGACGATGTTTGCAAGAAAGATAAGATCCGTCTTCGATAAGCTACTCCCGAAACAAAATAAACTACGAAAGACCACATTAGCGCCTAAAAAAAGGTTCAACTCAGGAGAAAAAATTTATTCTAAAAAATATCAAAATAACATGTCCTGTTGGGAACATGGAATAATTAAAAAAAGAATTTGTGATATGGTGTACATTGTAGAAGGACCCAAATACACACATAGGAGACACCAGAAGCAGTTACAGAAACGACGTACCACAAACAGAAGAAGAGCCAATAGACACCTTTTTCGACATGTTCGATTTAGATCCTCCCCAACCAACACCTGAAATACGTCGGTCAGGGAGGAAAAGGAAATTCACTGACCCGTTGATGAAAGAAAAAAAATATTAACAACACTTCTACAAAGTAAAAGGCTTGGAGGAGAGGTGTTGTGGGAACCTTACCCATCTTACTATAATGGACTCTTCTCACCGTTATTAGTACAGAGATTTCACTGCCAGAAGGGCAGATCAATATCGGTGTTATCCGAACAGTATGAGACTTCTTACCTTTTCTATGTAACTCTATCTTTCTTGTGTAATATAATCTGTTATCTAATATCCGTGTTTGTGTTTTCATTAGTGACCCTTTCCGGGGCCACAACACTCTTGATGGTATTTTAGTGCCAAACCTTATTCATACATATAAGATTTTTAAATGAATGGTTTGTAGATAATTTTTTAAATGAGGTTGATCTCATTTGATAGTACACAGTTAAATGGCTCCAAGTATTGCATTAATCTTTCCAATGCAATAAAAAAATTAATTATATTTATTCATATTTCTGTGTCATTTTAGATTGAGGTTTGCAATTATGTTGTCAGTTTCAATATCCATACTGTCTACATTATAGAAGCTATTTAGGGATTTTCTTGTTCCCTAGGAGTTGCAATGTTTGTTAATTCTTTTAGGTGAATTTGTTCTTGATGTTGAAAGGTCTTCAATTCATTTTGGTTGAGGGACTTTCATTGTTCATTTTCGTTTTAATGTAGATTTTTTTTAGATTAGTCAATGGAAGCTTCTGGTTTTCGTTTGATTAGTTTTGGCTTTTTAGAAGACAAATTCTTTTCGAGTCAGTCTTTGATGCTTTTTGGTGGACAGATTGGAGATCTATGTGACATTTGTTTTGTAGGAGAATTCCTATTTCTTGGAGGTGTGGTTTATATTTGACAGGTAGATATTTTTTTTTCTGTTTATTTCATTGGATTTGTCCTTTTCTTGTGAGTTCTTTTAGTTTAGTCTGTACTTTTGATTGATAATTTTGGCTGAATGTAGGTCTTTCAGCTTCTCCTGAAACTTTAGCCAATCATTTGATTCCAATTGGATCAGTTTCTTGACAAAAGTTTTGTATTTGTCAGTTTGATTACTGTCTCTGACTGTGTTCACTCTTCATACAAAAGAGGTGTAAGTGTTCTCTCCCTACTTTACTTTGTGTATTTTTCTCTTTCTTTTGAAAATGCTACGAGAGCTTGAGATATTGAGAAAGCAGTTTTGTTGACAGTTTGGACTTTTAATTTCATTTGGGCAATTTTCCTCAGCGTGTTCTGTAGATTTTCTACACATCTTCCACATGTCTGACGACCTTTGCAACCTGACTTGTGGTGGCCATATACTTAGCACTTCTCAAAGATGTGGGGAGGTATTATTCCACCCTCTTGAGGTTATACCTGATTTTTACTTCTTCAGGTGTTTTAGGGTGATTAAAATATTGTTGGAATTTCTTCTCTGCCCCTTCTGATGGTCATTTTTTTAAGGTCTGACCCCCTTGCTTTCCCAAGACTGCTCTTATTTCTTCTGATGTAGCCAAGGACATCTCCTTATCACTCCTTTTGAGGTGTTCAATCTCTCATGCAGATACACTTTGCATTTTGTAGTGTCGAATATCTTCATTAGTGAAAATATTTTTGGCATGCCTCTGACTGTCCATAAAACTCTTTTAGGGTCAATCTACTAATTGGATCTTTCCAATTGATTGATTAGAAATCAATTTTTGAGGGAGATGTTAACCAATCATAAAAAGTTAAAATATTAAAAAATAAATTTAAAAAAATAAAATCGATTACCTTGTGTTTGGTTGTTGCAGTAGAAAAGTGCGAGAGTCATGTACTCTCTTCAATTTCAATAAAACCCTAAAAGAAAAAAAGAAAAAGAATTTTAAAAAAGAAAAAAAAAAAAAAAATCTGTAAACAATACTCCAAAAGAGCGATATCAAATGTATCAGGAGGGATGATTAATAAAGTCTGGAACTTCTAGAAAATGAGTTTTACATAAAAAAAAAAAATAAAAAAAAATATGTAACTAGTATCAAGTAGAGGCACTTGTAGGGTAATGGTTATCATTGCAGGAAATAGACACAGCAAACAGAATTCAAATCCTGAACAAGGCTGTTTGCATTTCATATAGTGCTAATACCCAGAGAAAAGTATGAATTAAAGTATTTTCACTCCAGTTATGGACAAATAGTAGGGCAGACTGAGCTCTTTAACCTTGGTATGGCAACCAGGTGAGAAAGAAAACTCCAATTTCAAACCCAGGCCTGGTGAGATGATGGTTCTGCTAGACTGTTCCTACTCATCACATATCGCATGAGTAGTGTGTCCACGACCAAACCAGGCCTAGTGAGGTGATGGCTTCTGCTAGGCTGTTCTTACTCATCATATATTGTATGAGTAGTGCTCCCACAACCAAACCAGGCTTAGTGAGGTGATGGGTTTTGCTGGGCTATTCCTATTCATTCCATATTGCATGAGTAGTGCTCCCATGACCAAAACAAGTCACAAGATAAACCTTCTATTTAAAAAAAAAAAGAATTATTTCTATGTAAATTACAGGCGAGTACTTCCTTAAATATTCTAATCATTTTTTAATTCTATCTGCAAAGAAAATGTTTGGTTTATTCTTCATCCAATTGAAAATAGCAACTCTAGTATTGGATAAAAATTGTTAGCATTTAACAGCAGCCTCTTTCAATTTTAATAACAACAAGTAGTCAGATCTTACAAAATTGCAAATCCATAAATTTTTCTACAAAATTTACCAATTCCATATTTTGTTTTTTACCTTATTTTGAAAAAATTTGAGATTAATAATTGAACTAAATTATTCTAATCAGTTTCAAGTGATTATTTGTCTAAATGTCTGAGATAAAGTTTGATCATTTTTATCATTTAGTCTATTTGGATTATTGCCTTCATCTTTATTTTTATATTTACAATGTTTTGGCCGATGTATCTTTAAGACTTCGTTCCAACTAGATGGTGAGTCTAGATGTAGTAAGCCAGTTCGCTATAGTATCCACCGACGAGACACTAACGGTGGTACAGGATAAATCAGTTGCAGATCCCTTACTAGAACAATGCACCTGTATCCCAATAGATAGCCTAATGAAGATGCTGACTTTCTCTGTGCAAATGACTTACTTTGCAGTGGGGTCTGGCATATACGAAAAAGAAGAACTGGCTATGTTGTCCCAAGAATTTGCCAACATATACTTTGAAGAAATGGCATTAGGATCTATGTCACTAAAGCCACCATTGTGGCTTAGATACATACATGATACATTCATTCTCTGACCTCATCAGGAAGACATTTGAACACAACTGGATCATGTGAACTCAATCAGAGCATCTATACAGTTCACGATGGAGAAAGAGCAAAACAACAAATTATCCTTCCTAGATGTAATAACTCACACAAAGCAAGGATTCAGATCATCTGTGTATGAAAAGCCAATCTTCAGTCAGTATCTTAACAATAACTCCCACCATCCATATAATGTGAAGGAATTGTTCATTGCTTCAAATATTGAGCAAAAGCCATTAATAGTGACAGTGATGTATATCAAGAAGGAATGAAGAGTTTAAGAGACAACCTCTGTCATAACAACTACCCAGAGAGCATAACATTGCCTCCAAGAAATCTGGATCAAACAAAAGAGAACAATACCCAAAAACTCACAAGAGTCTATTGACGCTATGTCAAAAGCTTAGCCAAAAAAATTCAAAAGATATGTCGTTCATATAATATCAGGACAATATTCAGGATTGGCTCAACTCTTTGAAAATATCTCTTCAGAGTCAAACCCCTAAAAGAATACAATATGACTAAGGATTGCGTGTACTCCATACCCTGCACGTGGTAAAATATACAAAGGTGAGATATACCGTCCACTAAAAGTAAGGCAAGAGGTGCATCAAAAAGCAGTATGCCAATGTAAGGTCAAAAAGTTGGGTATATCTGACCATATATGGAAAGAAAAGGGAAACCATCTGCCTTTATGGAATGAAGTTAAAATAATAGATAGGGAGAACATTGGAGAATAAGACAACTTAAAAAAGCAGCAAATATGTTGGCTACTCTGACCTGTTGAGTAGAGCAAGTATAGAGATGAATACGATATGAGAACCAATAATCAAAAAGGCTAGATTTAAAAAACAAAAAATTGCAATATGAACTAAGGTAAAAATTGTACATAATACTAATAAGCAAAATCTGATAGGTTGATAAAAACATAAGATTTTTAAAAAAAATTGTTTTTCAAATTCCCTTTGAATTGTCTAGCAGGACACATTGTATAACTGATATAGGCATAAAGCGCTTCTAAGTGAAATCATATGGAGGTTGCAGGTTCAATCTTGACTACAGGTGAAAATAACAAGGACTATTTACTCTAGGTTAACACTTTTATCTGGTTATGGAATTAATGAAATAATCTACTTCAGTCGATTAAATAAAAGGTTTGTTTCGGAGTTTCATTTAGGCTCGTGAGTTTGACATGAAACACCTGAAGAAGGCCGAAAGATGCATCGGCCAAAATGTTGTGATTATAATAATAAAGATGAAGACAATAATCCAAATAAATAGTTAAGTTCCATGAATCCAGAAAGTTTGGTTATTAAATAGGTTTTGTCTTAGATTTGGGTTTAGTTTACTTTTCATGAATTAAAAAAAGTATCATTTTCTAAGAGTGATGAGTCAGCCATATTTTTTTGGCCAGAGGTTGTAAATGGTTCTAGATTTGGGTATTAAAGATTCCAAAAGATGAAAGCAATCCAGAAATTTTCTTATACTGCCTTCAAAGTAATCTAAGATAAGAAACAAGATCTTGATGTATGTAGATAAATAAATATCCATATCCTTTCATCTTTAGCACAGACTTACAGATATATCCATTTTGAACTTTTTGGTGCAATCTGTGTGGACAGATCCACAGTCCCAAAACTAGAATATAATCCCTTTAAATAAATCATTATCAAGACTTGCTGACAGCAGAAATGCCCTTGATTATCTCTTGCCATCCATCCTTGTCAGACATAGCTCTTGGCAAATCCTCTAGAGAGTATCCAGTGTTCTTCACATAGAGATGGTTAATGTAATTTTTTGCTGCTCAGCCAACACTGGTGTGCCCATGTATAGTGATATATAATTAAGGAATGATTTTTTTATATTAATCATTTTTCATTAATTATATTTCATAATTCAGTTTGGTTTGGCTTTGAACTATTTGGGTTAAGAGTTCAGGTGCATAGCATTGGGTACAGTTTATGCTCGCGCACAAAGGATATGACAATCACCATTGTCATAATAAACCCCAGAAAGGAAATGAGGCTGGAGTTGAGGATTTGAGATTGGACTATGCAGGCAGAGAATTTTGAGTCCCAACTAGTGAAGATGAATTGAGATCTAAAATACCACGAGATGTGCCGAATGTTGGGGGTGGTGTTAGCATAGTATGATACGAAAGACTTTTAAGAATTGTGTCTCTCTCCTCGTGTCAAAGAACCGAAGTCAGAAGTTAATAAAACGTTTGTACCTGAAGCAACAGAATCACCTGTGTATTTGTTTTGTACTGTGTTTTGCATTTGTAAATGTGTTTGTATCACAGTTGATATTGAGATGTTTATGGTTATACAACAGTAGGAGAATATTGCTTAGGAGCTTATCCTTACTTTTCCAGCAGTACCTAACATGTCTTGTTTGTCTTGGATGGTTTGTGTGAGGGGAGATAAGTAGCCATACAACTACAATTTTGTAGGGTGCTGTTTCCAAGATTTGTTCAAAACAGCAAGTAGTATCCTTGTGTAGTTCCTATCAAACTTTTTCACCGGGTGTTTTGTTAAAGTTTAAGTGGTGGACCTATACAGTAGTACTAACCAAACTACAGCTTGGAAAAATTCCTGTTTTATTTCATAAGAGAGATCACATTTCCACATCCACCTGTCAATAGCAGTCCATAGCTTGTGACAGATTATTGCCCTGGTATCAGGTAGGTGGGTAGCAGCATGCCACTATGTGAATGGTGAGTGGGGAGTATTAAAATCAAATGATGATTTTGAAAGTCTGACCACCAACGAGCTGTGGCAGGGCAAGGGAAGGGAGAATTAACCTCCGAGTTGCAGCCATTAAATTAGACATAAAATGGGAAAAAATTATTTCTATCCTGAGTTTAAGGAGTAATTGGCAGTGAATTGTCTGTTTTTAAAAATCTGGATTTAAAGAAGAGCCGGCATCAAGTAAAAAGATACCAGAAGAAGTAACGTCTTTTCATGGGTGATCTAAGTAGGTGGAGGCTTTTTCCATAGAAGAAATCAGTCATTTGATAGTCCATGTGGGAGTGGCTTCTGCTGAGTGGAGGCAGTCTGCAGAAATCAGAGGGTCAACTAGGGTACCATAAGGAAAAGAGATTCCACATCAATATTGCCAAGTATGGCTGAGGAAGAACTTTGTATATGAACTTTTTTCTTTCTCTTGTATATAAGAAATAAACAATAACCTCATTCCTAAGTTACTTAGTGGATTTAATGGTTGTTTTGAAGTTGTTTCAGTTCTGATTCAACTATGTAAAGTATGCAAAAAGTATGAGTGACCATGCCACACAAGGGATCTGATATACATGTGTAGACACAATGTATTATTTGAGGGTGTTCATCACTAGAACTTGCTATCACACCAAGACTTCAGATTTTTGGTTACTATAACCTATCTGCAAGTGAATGAGATTAGCATAGGGTTACAGACTTATCTACGTATATGTTGACATTGCTTTCAAAACTGAATGAAACATTAGAAAAAAAAAAATTATATATATACATATAACTCAGATCATTTTTTACTTTTGGGAAGCCAAGATTATATATACAGTGGCACCTTAACTTTTGTTGCTCTCAACTATCATCATTTTTTTAAGCTATGTTTCTGGTTTAAAGTAATTATTTTATCACAAATTATTTTAAATTTTCTTTATAATTTAGACTCGGAATGAAATGAAATTACATCAATTTGAATGGGAAAAATGGTCTTTGATTTACAAGGGTAGGCTGAAAAGTCTACAGGCTAAAAAGTTTATATGATGAAATCATATCTGTTGTTGATGACTTTTTTGAACGATGAGATCCAAATACAGCAACACCAATGGAAAAAGTGAGAGGACTACATGAGGGAAACTGCACTATTTTTGCTTAAATTGGTCCAGGTATTGCTATATATCACTAATAATTCAATTTAACATTTTAGTCATTTATTTGCACACAGTTTAAATATCATACAGTTCTATTTGACCCATAGATAGGACCCTATCAGATACTACCACTCTAGGCCAGAGTGAACCTGGGAGCAATGGCAATGAAGAGATACTCGATATTCACCAAAGCTCCAAGATTGGGGACTCACCATCAGATAATTTTGTGTCATATCCAGGACACTTGTTGGAGAGGGGGGGATGTCTTACACCCACCTCTATAGAGATGCAGTTGATATATTCTATAGCCCAGCCAGCTGGGCTCATGATAATTCAGTTTAGTAGGACATTCCATATGTTCTGCCATGCCTGACTTTATGATTTCACCTTGAACTGATGACCACAAATCTGATGGATTGGGTGGGTATGCGACAATTTTTGCTTACCTGAAGAAAAAAGGATATGTTATATTGCATGTTTTTCTTATAAGTAGCTATTTGTAATATGATTTGTGCACATGTGCAAGTCGTTAATATTACCATCACTTATGAATATGCATAAGTTATAACATACATAAAAGATTTGTCAAAAGCAACAGAGTAGCATTCCTGAATGACAGCAGTACCAGCATGAGAGTAATATTTGGTAGGAGCATATTGAGCAGAACTCTGAGAGAGAAAGAGAGAAGAAAAATGAGTAATGTTTGATTTTATCAGTGAAAAGAAAAATAGAAAAGAAGCACTGTCTTGAAAGCTTTGACAACAGTCAGAAGGATATGACTTGTGCTGGGAGAAGTAATAAATCTTTTGAAATTATTTGCTACAGGGTAGGAGGAGATGGGGTGCCTTCCTTTCTATGCCAAGTAATTTCATTGTAACCTAAGAATTAGTATTATCTACATTTGTCCATTCAGATAAAAAAATCACAATGATAATTTAAGGAAAGTTCAATTGAAAAAAGAGAAACCACTTACTGTAAAATTTCAGCAATGAGGGAAAAAAGCCAAATGAATGTGGCCCTAGTCCACCAGGGTGATGAGTGCACAGACAGAACCTGCGTGTCTGCCAACCAGGCAACTTTTTCTAAAATGTAATATAGATGAGCTGCAAGATTTGTAGCTGCACCAATTTTCTGTAAAAGCCAGTTGTCTTCCTAGAAAAGAGAAAAAAAAAAACATTCCAGTGTGAAAAAAAGAAGAAAACAAAAGTCTTGTACCTGAGATAGTTGTGAATTTTTTCACCAATGATTGCTACTCAGTTTTAAATATTTATCAAGATAACCAAAATGTATTTTATTTTATTGTCCAATGTGGCTCCATTTTTAAAATTCGATAATAGCTGAATCAAAATGCAATCTTGTCATAACAATCTCATGCTCTTTATGTTAACAATTTAATTCTAGTTAAAATCTATAAAATCTAAAATTAAAGCAATTGTTAGTTAGAATTGCAACACTGCAGAAGTATTTCAGTAAAAGTGAGTGGTAAGGGACTGGTCAATTAGGACAGGTGTTGTCATTAAGTCATCAAATGGAGAGCTGTTGAATTAGTCATGACCTGTACAGTAAAAGTGTGCGTGTGTACGTAATGAAGTTTAAGAACTTGCTCTGAAAAAACACTTTATTTTTTAGCATAAACTTATAGCGTTATTCAACTTACACGTCTCAATCATATATTTTGATGCTCCATTGTGTACCACTCTGGTGAGAGAGAGAGGGAGATTTCAAGAGAGAGAGAGAGAAAAGGGATTTTTGCCTATGATTATTTTATGCCTAGAAGTTAGGTATCTGTTCATTGTATATTCTTATTTACATGTTTTTCTGTAGGTGTTTAAGAAGTTTTTTTTGAGGAAGTGGGGGGATAAGAGAGATTCATACCTTTAGCAAGGGTTTCAGTTTGAAAGTGAACATAATAGGAATAACTGAAGATTGAACTTATGATATTGCAGTCCAGCACATTATCCATTACAGCAGGGGAACTCCTTTCACTATATGGAAGGAGTGGCATAACATATGGGAAACAAGATCACTTCACATAGTGCAATGATTAGCTTGATAGACTATCAGACCATTTTTAATGAGTTTGATTCTCACTGCCTTATACTTCTGGCCTTGTGCCAAATTAGGCTGACAACAGATGGTAAACTAAATTATCATATACACACACATATTCTAGTAAAGTCATGGAAAAAAATCTCGATAGGAACTACACAAAAATGCTATGTACTGTTTTGAATGAATCCTGAAAGTCACATCCCTCAAAACAGCTGTTGTATGACCACTTACTTGGAGTTTGGATGAACAAGACATGCTGGACATTACTGGTGAAGTAAGGATGAACTTATAAGTGACATTCTCTTTTGGACTCCTTCACAGAGATGTGCCAAGTTTGGCTGACTGGCTAAGACTTACATGCATCAGCTCCGTGCGCACACAGGATGCTGTTGAGAGGACCTGTCAGGAGTGATGGATGATAGAGACAGGCAAGAGGGTCAGAGAACTTGATGCCATCAGCATGAGATGATGATGCTGAGAGAGGATCTTTCTTTCTATGAATATCTAATTGGGCCTATTTTTATAGAAACTGAATGCAATAAAACCGCCCCCCCAAAATGAAAAAATATTGTAAATGTAATTGTATCAAAGATGATGTAATGATTATATTTCAGAATCATATAACTGTTATTCTAATGATTATAAAATAAAATGATTAAAAAAAAGAAAGGAAAGCAAAAATGATAATTCATGTTTGATCTTTTATCAGCCAAATAAGGACTTTTTTTTAATGAAATGAAAACATGGTAACTGTTGTGTCAGTTTAGCATGTATCCTATGCATAATTGGTATTATTAGATTTGGTAGTAATACGCCACAAAACTCCAGCTGTATGGCCACTTACCGCCCATCTCAAAAACCATCCAAGTAAAATGAACAAGATGTATCATAATTCACGTTCGTCTATAGACCCTGACTTGTGGAGGACGTACCAGTGTTGGCTGACCAGCAACAACTTATTCACATCACCTCTGTGCGGACACTGGATGTAGTTTGAAGGAAGAGCCACTGGAAGTGATGGATGATAGGGATGGATGGTGAGAGGAAGTCAGAGAAATCTGCATTGTTAGTATAACTTGAGGGTAATGAGATTTAGTCGTAAACATTTGCTCAGATGAATTTAGTAAGTTCATCTTGTAAAACTTAAACCTTACAAATTCTTGGTAAATTTGTATGTTTTTGTTCAGAATGATTTATGGCATAATGGTTATCATTGTAGGAAATGGACACAGTAACCAGAGTTCAAAGCCTGAACAAGGCTGACTGCATTTTACATAACGTTATTACTCTTGGGAAAAGTATGAATCTAAGAATTCTTCCACCAGCCATGGGTAAATAGTAGGGCAGACTGTACCTTTTAACCTTGGTATGGTAACCAATCTAGAAGGTGGGGCTTGGGTGAATACATAATTTGGAAGATGATTTGAGTTGTAATTGATTGCTGCTTTCATCTGAGTTTGGTTTCTTTGTTTAATGGCACATCAACCTTCATGGGTTATTTAATGCTAAATCCATCCTTGTAGAGGGACAGTAGTGATACTGTTTAAACCCTATAGCTGAGGGAATAAGGGGGTTCATACTTTTTCCAAGGACATTTGTCTGAAAGTGAATGTTATAGCATGACTGGAGTTTGAAATTGCTTACTTTAAGGCTAGAGTCCAGCACTTTAGCCATGGGGACAAACTCTACCCTTGGTAACCAGTCTAAGAGAAGAAGGGGTTAGGTAAATAAACAAGGATTTGTAAGATGATTTCTGTTGTAATTGTAGTTATCATTTCATTGCCATTTTCATCTTAACTTTACCTTATTTATGAGCAATAAGTCATAAAAAATGTATGGATGATATTTTTTAAGAAACAAAATGAAATGAAGAGAAACTGAATAGTTCTTAGCCTAAACAAGATGATGTAACAGAATGGAGAAAAATGTGTCTTGTATTTTCAAAATGAGAGCTTATATCATAGGAGCCATCTTGCAAACTCTCCAAAACCAAAAAGAATCATACCAAGACAAGATTCTCATATTTAAGAAAAAAGATTTTACAATGGGTGATAAGTCTTGTAAATAAATTAACAGTTTAATTTATTATCACCTTCGTCCTTTCTTTTTTTTTGCATTGTATGTCAACAGTGTAGTTGTCATACCTCGAGAGTAATCTGATTTTACATTTAAGGGTACTCTCCTCTTCTTGACATGGGTGACTGTCTTTAGTATTAACTAAGTTCAAGGATATTCTGAAAACCATTTCAGCTGGTGTACAGCCTAAGTCCTCCTTTATAATATTCCTGTACCAATAGTAAATTGCCTACCATATCAGTTGTGTTTGGTTTCATTGTGAGTGTTGCCTTTAGTTGTTTATAAGAGTACATTAATCAATCCCATTTGCATAAGGGTGATAGGCAGAGGTTTGTATGTGCCTGGTTCCTAGTAGTTGGTTGGTTGGTTGGGTTTTATGGCATATCAACCTTCCTGGTTCCTAGTAGCTTACCAAACTATTGAAATAGCATAGAGTGAAACTATATTTGTCCAATCCTTCCACAACAAGCAGGATGTGACACAAGGTCAATTTTTGAGTGGAGTTTGACAGGTTTGAATTTAGAGTTTTCCTTCTCTTACACAGATTGCCAAATCAAGATTTGAAATGTTGGTGGTCACTACTTGTGAAGTGATGAGTTTGTTCCACAATTAACAACACAAATAATATGAACAATGCGACAAAAGAAATTTAACAAAAAGAATGCTACCCCCCCCCAAAAAAAAAGGTTTTTTATAAAACAAAGCAAATTAGAAAAGCTAATTCAGAGTAGTAAAGGTGGATATGTTTGTTATGTATTTGTGTGTGTGTGTGTGTGTGTGTGTAATACAAAGACGT